>PVJX010009963.1:0-58909 GCA_004027295.1 Dolichotis patagonum
GACGTGCCAGGGTCTCTCTCCTTTGGGCTGCCGAAAGTCGGCCACACTCACAGCTGCCCCCCAGAGAGGGGGAGCTCCTTGTTCTCCTGGCACCCCGAGTCAACCGCATGGTGCAGGTCCCGAGGCACCAGGGTCTCTCCCCTGCAGGCCCCCTAAAGTCTGCCATACTCACCTGCTATTTCTTTCTGATGAATTGACCATTCCATTTCCAAAGTTCTGAAATGGTCAACAGACCACAGAAAGAATTCTCTTTAGGCTCCTGTTTGAAACCAGCAGCTACAACAATCTGCTGGCCTTGCTTCAGGGCCACTGTATCTTTTTTAAATTCTCTTTGAAATAAAAAAATCTTAAAAATAAAAGATGAAATATATCAAGTAACTCTAAAAAGCATTCAAATATATTCTAAAGACAGAGCTGCAAGGATTTATTATTCTAAAGTCATTCAGTAACCTAATTGCTTACTAATATGGTATTACTATTTTGAAACAATTATGAATATATAATAGAAACAAATAGAATATAATAGGGTAAGGCAAATACATAGTTTTATGAACTAAGACTTTCAAGATAAAGAAATGGGATAAAAATGTAAAATCCAAGAAATTAACTTAAAATCTTGTAATGTTAAACTGAGAGTAGAAATATTAATATAAATTAGTGAGTCCCCCTCCAAAAAATGCATTTTAGTTCTATCCACTGAAAAGTCCAAGAATCAATAAGCACACCTAATACTCATTTTGTAGTCTCTAACTACCATTCCCGACTTAAAAAAAAAAAACTACTTAGAGAAATTACTGATATCAGCTGTAATTCAGGTAATATATTACAGGAGCCTGGAATGTCTATTCCAGAAAGAAGGAAACTATTAAAAAATATTACTGAGTCACAGCAAAAGACACAAGAGCCAATATGAAGCGCTTCCCTCAGCTTAAATAAGTCAATTTAAACATTACAGTAGGTACTGTGTTCCTTCTTCAGAACCAGCATAATCATCCACAACTGCTAGAAATATGAGACTCTGATGGTTTATAGTTGCATTGCTCAGGAACTGCTGGCCTCAAAAACTGTTCACCTGAAGTTATTCCCCTCTTTCAAGGATTGCCTACAATCATTGAAGACTAATGCCATAATACAAAAATTGGGCACCCGTGATTCTACTTGAAATAACTCTGAAGGCCCATACCATCTCTTCAACTTCCTATAACATAAATCAAGATCTCCACTGTAACTTTATTATCTTAGCTCTATCTTCCTTTTCAGTGTATCTCTCAAGACCACTCCTCCATAAACATCCCATAGGCCACCCTCATCTCTGAGTACATTTTAAGGAACCCGAGATAGTTGAAACCAGGAGTGTTCTAAGGAAGTAGACCCTAAATTGGATTTTTTGGACCTGGATTACTCACTTGCTGGCTGAAATAAACATTTCACGAGTAGTGGTAATAAAATATTGTTATAGCTTCTGGCAGGCTATAATGGTGTGATTATCAAAACTTTCAGCAGAATGAAGCGAGGAGGAATACAGATATTAGGGTCTTCCCCAGACACTGTAATATCTTTCATGCTTGGGAAGTATGAGAAAAGACTATTGAGATGTATGGCTGAGTACTTTAATATCTAAAAATGACAATTTAAGATCTAATTAAGGTTAGTTCATTCTGATTCAATAACTACTTAAATGTCTACTTGATTTCCAGAACATAAGAAATTAAGTACAAGTGAGAGTGAGACCTTAATAATTTTCTGCCGCTATAATAGCTTACTTACTTCAGGTGTCCATGATATGTTTCTCATTCTCTCATCCATTGCATGGGATCCCAAATTACCACATTTTGGAATCACCTGAGACTCTGTTAGAACTACTGATCCCTGCCGTCTGTCCTCTAACATTCTGATTGAATGAGTACAGAGTACAACCTGGTCATCATTTTTTTAAAGCTCCTCAATTGATTCTAACAGCAAAGGTAGAAAATCATAGAATAGATATCTCATACATATAAAGAAGATATTAAAATTTATTTTATGTATTTAATTACCTAATAATGCCTTAAATTTAACAGATTATTATGAAAAATTTGCATTATTTATTCTCATCTTTTTTAGCCATTTTTACATCATTTTTGCAAAGTTTTTTTCAATTTATCTTAGAAATGACAAATCTAAAACTCAAGGCAACTCTTTGATTATTGTTGAAATAAAATCCGGTTCTGAAGTAAAGGCAACATATACATTAGCAAATATACAAATTTTCCACTAGAAATGCTAGTGATAGTATTTACATTATTAAAATGGTGCCAGGTGTTTAATAATTTTTTGTTACTTTGCTTTCCTCCCTGATGACACTGTTCCATTACACTTTGAATTGGCAAAGCACATCAGCTGATGAGGTTTTAAATCCCCTCTTAGCATTATTTTCTGCAACAGGCCCAAGCAGGCCTTGGAAGTTATGAATAGAACTGTAGAATAACAATGTACTTAGATTTCAGGAAAGAACAATCAAATAGAAACTAAACATCATATAAAACTTCCTTCAGTTACTTGTTTATTGTTGATTTCAGACACCTGAATTAATCCACCTCCTTTACATTCATACCCGTCTGCTGTAAGTAACATTCACTTAGTGACTACTTACTACACGTTAGACACTGCTATGGAAATACAACAAAAACAGACTTCAGCGCTTCCTCTCAAGAAGTTTACAGTCTTGAGAAAGAAATCAGATATATATATGCATGACTGTTTGAGTGCAGGGTTTGAGAAATGAGATACTAAAAAATCACTCCAAGTTTCAAGTACTAGTAACAAAGGGAAGAATGTTATTGAAATAATCAAGGCATTCCGTAGAATAACCAGTATAAAACAAATGATGATGAGCTCAGACTGAAGCATATTGCATTTTCTGTGGCGATTAGGCACCCAGGAGTAACATCTATTAAACGGACATTAGAATTTAGCAGAAGGCCAGCACTTGGGAGGCCAAGACAAAAACATCACCGCGAGTCCAAGGCCAGCCTAGACTACATAGCGGGTTCAAAGACAGCCTGGACTACACAGAGAGACCCTGTCTCAAACAAAAGGGAGGGAGGGCGAAAAAGAGAGAGAAGGGCACAGAATTTAGTGGACAATCCATATTGGCACAACCTAATGCAACCTCATATTTAAGTAGAAAGGAAAATGCTAAAATTGGAAAGACAAAAAAATATCTCTTCCATTGTTCTTGTGTCATGTCTAAAATTCCCATCGTAAGGCATTTATTCCCTTGTTTAAAACATTGTCTTTTAAGGATTTCTTTTTGGAAAGATCAGATGAGGTGTCCATGATACAACAAACAAGACTGTGTTCTGTCTACAGAGGTTGGGTAAGGATATTAGTCCTAGGTGAAGCATCAGAGAAACTGGGGAAAATGAGGCTTCTGGCCACTTGTACTTCAGATGAACAACAGGAAGGGAAGTATCAAAGATATATCTTACCTTCTTATTATGCCTGAAGCAGGGACAAATGGAATAAAACATGAAAATTTATTGAAATTACCTTGTGCACATAACAGTCTCCAGAATCCACGTCTTCACTTTAAAATGGGAAAGTTCAACTTGATCACTAAGGGATCGTTGAGCCCCTAAGTTTATCAATAAAATAAATAAATAAAATGTGTCTACATTTCTACACTTGTCTTTTTAACTTTAGCTATACTTCATTTATAAAGTGAACATATAACTTAAAAAATAGGCAAATTAATTTTAAAACATCGTCTAAATTGAACATCAAATTTGCAGGACTTTTGATGTAATGACTAGTCTTATACTCAGCCCTATTTGAAGTCTTTGGTCTTCCTTAAATCAGATGTTATATCTCTAGGCTTACCTATTGTTTGCAAATTCATGCCACTGCTAAAGAGGAAAGGGTAAAAAGATACTTTAATCAACGTGAAATAATAAGCACATTAAATACAGGGCAAGAGGCTGTCTCAGCAGAAGACTGGAAGTAAAATTTCCTAGACTAACATTTTAGAGTCTTTCATGATCTATTTCCTACTTACCTGACTTTATAATCTTATTTCCCTAATGGATAATGGAGGGACATTCATGGCTCTCTCAATTGGCCATGAATACTATCATCTCCTTGAATTTTCCTGTGTTTCCTTCCTGCTTCCAAAACATATTTCTTCATCTGTGTTATACTTTTACTTTTCCATCTAGAATCAGTTCAGTACCCTTTTCCATGTAGTCTTCTCTCTGTCCTGATCCTCAGCAATATTCCTTATCTTTTTTACTTCAGTGTTGACCATAATGACATTTATACTAATATTTAGGGCTCCTAAAGCACCTATTAATCTAATTATCTTGATACTTCATATATTTCTATATGATATAAATACCATATATAGTCAATATTTCACTTACACACAGTAGTGTTATTATTAATTTATATATGAATATTGTATTAATATGATTAACATAAGGTGACAATCTTAATTGTGTATGTGTACAAATTATCTGTCTGTCCAACTGTGTTATAACCCCTGGAGGCCATGTTCTGTAAAGATAAACAATAACCAAGACATTTGCTTCCATGCTGAGGCAAGAGCTCCAGCAACCATAATTATGAAGCTTATTTTGTTACATTCTTTCTGATTTACCTGGAAAATAAGCTAACATTTTTAACTGAGAGCAACAATACTGATTAATTGATAAATATAAACAAGAAGCTAATTAAGAATATGCTGTACTCATCCTAATGAGAGTACAATGAAATGGAACTGGAAGTATAGAATTATAAAAACTGCTGGCAGTTCATTTTAGTTCAAATGAAAATCTCCTCTCATGACTAAAGAGATTCATTTGTTTTCAGTTTTCCAAACGCACTAAATCAACTTCAATTTAGTGTTGCTCCAACATATAAAACTCGTAGAATAAGTAGTATATCATCATGAACATTAATAAATTAATCTGACATTTGATGACCTAGATAAAAACCAAAATGTGGCTCCATCTTTTCCAAGAGGAAATACTCATTTAAAACAGGGTTTCTTTGAAGCTGCTAAAGTCCAATATAGTAATTTCTAATCAGTCTCACTCTTCACTTCTTCCTTCGGCCACCCTTCAAAAGTCCCAGAGGATAGCACATGTTCAGATGGTGCATTTGTGTGTCTTGAAGGGAAGGAGGACATTTTTTCCACCATTTGTCTTTTCCAACTCCCTCCAATTTTGTCTTTTATCTACAAGTGGTAAATTAAGCTCATATACATTTTCCACAGCTAAAGTAGAAGATATTTGTTTTTGATAGTCATCTTTGTTCCTCCTAATCACCAACCTCACCTCATCTCCTTAGGGCTTCCTCTCCATCTCCCTGATCACCAAAAGCCTAGAAATTAAAACGGTAAACAATTCCCCTGAAAGGGCCCTTCCCGGTGTGTCTAAAACAAATGCAATGTTCTGTTTGGGCATTTTTAACACCAGGAACATTCTTACTTAGATTAAATCATGGGTCGCCCTGGTCTCCAGGCATGCCTAGACATGAACCATAAAGGCACTGAGAGCCTTGGAGTTTCTCTAGTAACTGCAGGCCAAATCAACAGCAATGCTAAGAACAAGCATTCTTTTTTCTTTTTTTTTTCCCAAACAACTAGGCCACACACACTTTTTGTCATTTTTCAGTTGCACTACATACAAAATAAAGTGCATTTTAAAAAAATTATTTCAGTGGACCATGCATCTTGATGACTTTTATGTATGTTTACTTTTCACTAATGTTGAAGAAAATTTTAAAAATCTAACTTTCAAGGCACCTAGCACAACCACGGCTTTGAATGGCAGCAATCCAGCTCAGGTAAGATTATTTAAGATGTAATTAATAATCAAAAAAATCAATTAAAAAGAAGCATTCGGTATTTTATTGGCTAAAAATGACTAACAATTTGAAAGACCACTATTGCTTTTGTATGTTCATGAAATTTATAGGTCTGTGCATTTTGTTTATAGTTAAAGGCTATTTCACTCCTTGTTTTATTTACGTATGTATATTTGGAGATTTTTTTTTTTTTTTTGGAACCAGGAATGAACTCGGGACCTTGCACTTGCCAGGCATGCACTGTCCGGCTGAGTTATATTCCCAGCCCCCTGATATGTGTATTTGAATAACTTATGTAATGTATGTTACAACATTGTGCCAAATATATAAGATGAATAAATATATAATAGTTATTTGCAAATGATCTGCCCTTTACAATTTAATTTTACAATTAATTTTCAAATTAATATTTTCTTCTTCGCTTTGATTTCTTAGTCTTCACTTCGGTGTGTGCAGAACAATCTACGCCTTTGGTATAAGTGTGCTATTTTTCATATTCAAAAAAAATGCCGTCAACCTACTCAAACTCATCTTTGTGCATTAATAGTTTGAGTGTGGAAACAGAATGGTCTGGATGGCCCTGCCCCTATCCATGTGACTAGCAGTATCTCTGAAATTATTTGCTGGTTTTAGGGAATCGACCTATAGTTAGCAAGTTTTCCTTTCGGAAAATAATTTAGAACTAAGTTTTAATGGTCAACAATTAATGCTCTATACTGGGTAAATGATGACTACATTCTTGGGGAAGGGAGCTATTTCCAACTGAATCCCAAAGAGTGTAATCAGAAAATATCTCCTCCTGACTCTTCTATTAAAAGAAAAGAAGGGAAAGCAAGCTAACTAAAGGAAAGAATGATTGTCAGAGATCACCCAGCAATCGTCTGTAATTGTCCCCTTTGGCCAATTTACTCCAAATACAAACACAACCACATCATCAGATGTAAAACTGTAAGAATTTAACTGTCACAATCCATTGTTTCCCAGACCTTCAAGGACCTCACCCTGAATATCTGACTACTTTTGCTTCAAGGACCTACTCAAATCTCATCTGGGAAGAACCTTTTCTGACAACCCTCCTATTTCTACTAGCAAAGCATACCCAGTTTAGTAATTTTTACTTATTGTCTTGAATGGTAAATAATGTGTCATCACTTGATAGCACTGCCTTAGACTATAGTAATAAAGAGTAGAATAAATGTCCTTACGTGCTGATCATACACTAAATATGTGCTGGAAGTAGGAATCGGTTTGCCTAAGGCCGACCTCGAGAGTAAAAGCTACAGCTTTAATCTCAAGAGGACCACACCTTGCTCAAATGGACCACCTGGCTGGCTGGCTTTCTGACTAGAAGATCCAGCCCTCCTTGCCTAGGCAGGTTTCTAAGAGTAATCATCACAAAAGACCTAGAAACACGAGGTGCTGATGGGTCTCTCAAAGGCAGTCAGAGGAGGCCTTTGAGGCCTGCTTCTATTTGGAAAGCCCAACCCTACATCTGCGGTACCGGGAAAGCTCAGTTCTCTGAGCCGAACATGAAAACTGGGGTGAAGACTGGCATGAAACTTGGGGGAGGGGGACACATGTGGGGCTCTTTGAGGATTGTGCAAGAGGGGAAGCTCTTGACCCTGCTGCTACACCAGGAAGAGAAGCTAGTCTAGAATCTGCGCCTGCATCTCGACGCCTCTGCCCCAGGCCCCCCGGGGCGCCGCAGCCCCTCCCCCACCCCGCGCCCGCCCCCGCCCCCGCCTCGCCCGCCCCGCCCCCTCGGCCCGTGGGGTTCCAGGGCGGTTGGCCGGCCACGGCCACGGCCACTGGGAGCTGCGCCGGGTTGAGAGGGTGACTCGAGGGTTTGGGCTGGGAACTAAAGAGAAGTTTCTTGAGGCGAGCCATACCTGGCGTGAAAGAAGAGGCGAAGGGGAAAGGGGACCTGAGGCGTGGGCCCTGGAGGTGCGGGGGGCGGCGGGGAAGGGGCGCTGGGCGCTCCCGGGGTCACCTGGGGTCGCGGGCGCCGCCTCGGGGATGCGGGACCCTCGGGCCGCGCCGCCCCTTGGCCGTTGGTTTTATCGCCGGTGGTGGGCGCGGCCGGGCGGGGGTGCCCAGGAGCCCGGAGGCGTCCTCGGGAGATGCGCGCCCTGGGCCCCACGCCCCGCCGCCGGCCAGCTGGGGTCGGCTGGGGTCCAGACCCGCGGCCCGCCGCGCGGGGACGCCACCTTGACTCTGCAGACGCCCGGGAGCTGCAGCGGGGGCGCCGGTGCTCGGTTTGTAGGCAGTGTAATTAGCTGATTGTGCTGTTGTGCTTACAATCACTAACTCCACTGCCATCAAAACAAGGCACAGCATCGTCTCCGCCCTGCGGAGTCCAGGAGGAGAAGGCTGCGCGGGGAGCAGTGCTGCGTCAGCGTTTGTCACGAGCACGTTGTCAGAGTGAGAGTAAACCCAGGACCCCGCCGCCTGCTGGCCCAGACGCAGTGGAGCGCTTAGCTCTCTTCTAGGAGCCGCGCAAGGGAAGCGAAGCGAAAAGCTCTTTTGTAACAGTCACTGCTGCGTGCGGTGGCTCATTATGCTTATTTCTTACTAGTTAGAAAAGGAGTCACCAAGACGGCAACTTAGCCCACGATTTGCCCATCGCTACGTATGGAGGCACCAGCTTGGGGATGCAGTTTGGGGGGGGGGGTTGTGCTTTGTTTTCCTTTAGTCTAGTTACTAGGCAGTGTAGTTAGCTGATTGCTAGTAGTACCAATCACTAACCACACGGCCAGGTAAAAAGACTGAGATTCATCGAAGTGGACCGCTTATTTAACGTCCATGTGGGGGAGAGGGCTTTTGGAATATGCTGATACTATCCTGTGCCTGTTTATTACTTAGCCAAGAGAAAAGCCAACATTTAGCTGTTTAAATATACACGTATTTCTTTTTCAATATTCCTTCATGGTCTTAACCAAAATGCTTTTTAGACATATTAGGAGAATATAAATTTTTCCTAAGCTGACTGATATGTAATAAAAACTTTTGTCAATCTTTGAACTATCTTTCTGTGAGACTATATTGTTAGTGATATTTTGAAAAAATAAAGTACCATGTAGACATCAATTGTAGCTATTCCCATGTGTCCAGTTCCTTTCAATTGGCTTCATGGTAGCCATGGTAGTTCCTGCCACAGCAATCACAATTTTTTTAAAAATCTCTGAAATGGTTAAATTATTCCTAGATTTTAAAAAATCTGGGAAAGCCACTCACACTTGTTAGTGCTACTATAAGGATACAGCAATAAAATTTTTCATGAAGGAATTCCATGCACTCATTAGATATATCCTTTTAAGTAATCATTTAAAACTTTTGCCCTATAGGCAACTTTTGGTAGAAATGATTACTAAATGCAGTTACAATTTAAATGCAGCTTGTTCTAAGATTTGTAAAAGATTAGAGGGAGAAAGGATCCAACTATATACATGAGTACCTATAGGATCAGTTCCAACCTTTGGCTCCTCTGGGCTTCCTTGAATTCCCTGATTACAGGGCTCAGAATATCCACAATAGTGAGTGCTGAGCCACAAACCTGTCTGGAAGGTGATACTGAGGCCATGGAGCCAAGGAATTCAAAGTTTGTTCAAATATCTTTTGGTGGGTGTGGGAGCGAATGCAAGGCTGAAGTATAAGATGCTAAAGTGCCCCCCCCAACTCTGACAGGACGAGCGGAAACTTGTTGGACCCGCCCATGGACTCCAAGGCTCAAACTCCAAAACGGAGCCAGCACTACACCTGCTACCGGCACAGGATTGGGCTTCAGCGTGTGGGAAGCCCAACACTTATAGAAGAAACTAAGGGCCTCCGGCGGTGGCTTTTACCCTCCGGCCACGGCCACGGCTTCTAGCTTCTTGGAACAGAGGAAGCTGAAAGGAGGGGGCGAAGGAGCTTGGAGAAGCGTCCTGTTGCCATGGAAACGGGGCCCAGCGCTCATATCAGCTTCGAAACACGGAACACCGAAATTTGCCCTCCAGGATTACTGGTGTTTGCTGGCTGCTCCGAACAAGATTACAACTTGGCTAAGCAGTTCTGGCTCAGGGCGTCGATGTATCCCACTAACGAATCTCAGTTGGTGCTGACCAAAGCAAGCAGTCAGCGTTTGCCTGTTGCAGGGTGCTCTAAGGGTATTGGCTCAGGTACGTAAAAACAGCTACCCCCTGGTGGTTAATTTCTCCTGCATCATAATCAACCGGGAAGATACTAGATCTCTTTCTGGAAGAAACTGCCCAACCTAAATGTAAAGTAAGACTCAAATGTCTGAAAGGTATACACTAATAGTAATAGCTATATGCAAACACATATACTGTGTAAACAGTTCCTGAACCTTTTCAGCAATCCTTCACCCCACCCTCAAAAAAGAAAAACAGATTAGAGGTACTACTGTCTAAAAATACACCTTGCATGTCCCTTAAATTATGATATTTGGGAAACTGGAATAATCAATTTAAGGAAAATGGTATACGTTGGACATTAAGGACAGTAGTTTATGTAATTGAGTTACAACGCCCTAGAGAAAATGGAAGGCAAATTAACTGTAGGAACCCAGTTCATTGACTGCTAACCCCTTAAGGAGATCTAGGATGTGAAAACTGTTATGTTAATAGATAGAGAAAATTCAAATAGCATTAATGTTTTGTCTTGTCTTTACTTCCCCTTTCTATGTTTAAGAGAAAAGTGGCATTCAGCCTCCTCTTGAGAATAACAGTAAGTACCAAGTTTAATGCCTTTCAACATCTGAATTCCTAGGTTTTTCAGAAAATAGTTAATAAATACAAAGGGACCTTTTGCCATAATATTCTGAATTGCACACAAAACATCTTGTCTCAGGGATCACACTAGGTTATCCATAGAACAATTCTTAAATTTCTGTAATAGGTCTAATACAAATGTGGCCATTAGAATCTCTGATTCTATACTTGTTTCCTTTAAAGACATTTTCTTGTCTCTGTTGAGGTTTACTTAGCATCTAAACAGATTAGAGGGTCCCTGCAGCTATTGCTAATTAATTCAGTTTGCAATTATTTATGAATCTGGTTATAAGACTTCATGACATGATATGCATTTGTGTTTACCACCCTACACTTTTAACCCTTACCCAATTTTATATCAATGCTATCACAAAATCATGGTAAAATAATTTTAGACTGAGTCAGACTTTATTTCCTGTAGAGAGTGCTGATTTTATTGCTGAAGCCCTAAGGATTCAGGAAGCTGAGGAGAAACTAAAGTATCTCCAAAAGGTAGGCCAATATGTCATGAATAGGATTTTCATTAAATTTCTAAATAATCCTAATTAATTAAAAATTATTTATTTATGGGTGCTAAAGATATTCCTTTTAACTTACATATATAAAAATATGCTACTTTTGGTGCATTAGAATAGAAAAACTTTTATTATAATTTTAATGAAAAATTTAAAAATTGTATTAAAGTTTGGTTACCCTCAGTATCTGCACAAGTCCAAGAATGTATAGGAACAACAGAATCAGAGAGAAATGGAAAAAGATTCACGCTTTTCAATAACATGCCAACTATATATACTATTCTAAGAACAAAAATATTATAATGGCAAGAATCCCACAGAATTGGTTTGTTTTAATTGGCTAAAAATCAAACAAATGGAATGAGTCTGTCATAGGCCTGTTTTGACTAACATAGGTACATTAGGATAGTCAAATCAACGAGCACATGGCTCTTTTTGGCATTATTCCTGTCCACTTTCTATGATACAAGTACAGCCTTTAACTCAGCAATTAATACAGTGATTTATAGCAACATTTTGTTTGGTTCATGGATTAAGTTCTATTCCTATAATTGTTCCTATACAAGAAAAGATATTGTGGGCAACCCACTCGGGGCCCTTTCTGCCTCTCTTCAGACAGAAACTTTCTTTCTCTCAATAAATATGTTCTGCTTTTTAAAAAAAGAAAAGAAAAGATATTGTTCTTTTGTATGCAAGCAAAGATAGAATATTGTTTTGGCCTAGTGTCTTTTATCACTGGGTACATTGGCAAGCTCTGAAGAATGAATCAAGAATTCTACATTATTATAGAACAATGCATTTAAGTTTGCTGATCATATTATATTATTCACTTTGTGGATAACTGGTAATTCCTTTAAGTGAATTAAGTGATTAAAAATAGCATTTTCTTGTCTTTTTAGGATATTTTGTACTGAAAATTCATTGTTTTGTTGTTGGCTTTTTGTTTTTTATTTTTTGGGGGGTACCAGGGATTGAACTTGCAACTTTGCACTTGCCAGGCAGGTGCTTGTGCCGCTAAGTTAAATCCCCGGCCCCTGTACTGAAAATTTATACATGGACTTTATTTTTCGTTCTAGTTCTGGTGCTAGTACTAGAACTGGTACTTTTTGTCATTTATGGCTCCCCATTCCCTACAGGATCAGGAGGGATTGCTCAGCATGTTTGAGTTCCTTTTCACCCTGACCATAACCTGACTGTTCTACCAATTTCTCTCTTCCCATATGTCTCTCTCTCTCTGTCTATCTTTCTCTCTTTCTGTCTTTCCCTCTCTCTATATATATTTGGTTCTCAACCACTTAGGCCAAAACACATTTTTCTCTTTTTGGGTGTACTACAAACACGCTGTTTACTCTTTCCCATATGTGCTATTGAAGTGATAAATAGGGAAACTATATTTTTGCTATATCTATGTACAATATTTGTCAAGTTGCACATTAAGGCAAGGGGTACTGCAGTGCAATGTAGAAGATGATTCTGTTTGCTAAGATAGAAAATAAGAGGCCTGGGGCTGGGGATTTAGCTCAGTGGCATAAGCGCCTGCCTTGCAAGCGCGTGGTTGTGAGTTCAATCCCTAGTACCGATTAAAAAAAAAAAGGAAAGAACAAAGAAAATAAGAGGCCTAACAAATCAATAATACAACAGGAAACAGAATATTAACTAAACCATGACTTCTAAGTACATAGGAAAAAAACTGGTACTATATATATAGTACAAACACTGCTGTATTTGCTTTCCTTTCTATAACAAAATGCCCAAAACAATCCACTTAAAAAGAGGAAAGATTTTGTTTAACTCACAGCTTTGTTGGCTTGTGTCAAAGCTGAACAATGTGTTAAACCCCTGTGGTGCTCAGTGTCCTCAAATATTAAAGGAAAAAATGATTTATAAAATACACCTCTTAGAGTTGATATTAAGTATATAAACACCTGGCCAATGAATGTATCAACAAATGCCCTCTATAAGGACAGAGTTATGTCTTATTTGCTTAACTCAATGGTTTTCTGGTTATTGAGACTCAAAAAATATTTGCTGATTGAATAAATGAATACATAATTGAACTAATTAATGGGGCAATGAATGCTTTATACAGTGACATTTCAATTTGGGTTTGTTTTCTTGTTTGTATATACATTTGTCTAGTCCTGGACATTGAACCCAGGTCCCCATATATGTGGAGTAGTACTCTATCACTGAGCTACAATCCCAGTCCTGTAATATTTCAATCTTGGTTATCCTTTTCCACATTGGTTCATCTGACAAAATGTTTCTAAAATTGTAATTTTTGCAAAAATAATCCCCAAATTCAGTCTGTTAGCATATCTCCTTTTTTCTTAATGTTACTTTTACCTCATGGATCTGGATATGGTGGGAGGAAATGTGATTCCCTTAGTTATAGAAACACTTTATTCTGGATGCTACTGTTTTTCTAAGTCTGTGGTACTCCCTTTTACATTGTTGCCACTATCATCCTATAATGTTTAACTTGATGTTAGAAAGTAAAGGGAGGGTAGGAAGGGTAACTTTTTAACCAACAGGACAGTTACAATGCTCTATTTAAGAGAAGAGCATCTTCTAAATGTTTCAGACATATACATCTGTAAGTACATTCCAGACATAATTTTCATCTTAAAGTGGGGAAAACCATTTCTCATAGATTTTCCTGGACTTTATTAATCCACATTTTCCTTAAAATTAAAGAAAATCTAGAAATTTATTTTCCACCTCTTTAAGAGTGTCTTTATAGGCCTTTTTCTCTGATAGATATTGACTTTTCAGTTGTTAAAGCTTTTTTAAACCTTAATGTTATTCTCCATCATAGAATGTCTTTTAGGTATACATTATACATGCTTTTAGTTAATGGGCAAAATGTTATTAATCACAACTACTATTTCTGTGATGGATATCTGTGGCAGGAAATCAAAAACAATCGAGTCTGTCAAAATAAAACAGATTACTGTGTCCAAAAAAGAAACCTTATAGCACTATACTGGACCATTATTTTTCCTTTGAGAGTTCTAAAGTAGTCTGAAACATTATAATAAATGAATAGTCAGCCAGTTCTTTGAAATCATAAAACTAATCTGCTTTTTAGGTTTGCCACCTTTAAGAAAGCTCTTTAGCTGATTATCTCCTTATGAAAAGAATTATAAATAATTCATTTGCTGAGAGAAGAAAGAAGAGGTCAGAGCAATCTTTCATATATATATATATATATATATATATATATATATATATATATATATATATAACACATTTGGAAACATGGCCCATCTGAATTGAAGTGAAACAAAGCCTCTTCCAAGGAAAGTGTAAAATCTACAGAACAATGACTTCAGTAGGCTCTTTATTTGGAATGAAGTTTTGGTCTGTCATTGTACATCCTAGACTGACCATGGTAGAAGTGTTTTCAAGTTTGTTATATGGCACTTCCTTGAATTACAAACACATCATGTCACAGTGACATTCTTAGGAGAAGAATCTTGAAAGTTTCACGAAAGTATTTTTGAGCCCTGAGGGATAAACGTGGAAAACTTCTAAACATTATTACCTATTATCCTACACTTTCAGAGTATGGAAAGAGGTTCTTAAAATCATTATGTGAGCTTTTAGAAACCAAAGGTATAGAAAATTAAAATTCTTGTGTCAATGCCAGGAGGTCTGATAAAAGAAAACCATCTTTTGTGTCAAAATGTTAGGAGTTGATTACAAAAATGAGCATCTGAAATAGACAGGCACGTTTTAGGCGAAGAAATACAAATGGGAAATAATTATATGAAAAATGTTCAACATTACTGGTCATTTGAGAGATGTAATTTAAAACAACACTGAGATTCCATCTCGCTCCTGAAAGAATGGCTGTTATCAAGAAATCAACTAGTAACAAATGCTGGCAGAGTTGTGGGGAAAGCGGAACCCTTTTCCACTCTTGATGGAGAATGTAGACTGGGCCAACCGCTGTGGAAATCAGTGTAGAGATTCCTCAAAAAGCTAAAACTAGAGGTTCTATTCAACCTACCGATTCCTCTTCTTGCTGTCTTCCTGAAAGAATTAAAAACATACCATAGCAATACATGCACATCCATGTTTATAGCAGCATAATTTGTAATAGCTAAATCTTGGAAACAACCCAAATGCCCATCAACCAATGAATGGATAAAGAATATGTGGGATTTTTTATACAACAGGGTTCTACTCAGTCATACAGAAGGATAAACTGGAGACATTTCTAGGTAAATGGATGCACCTTGAGACTATACTCTTAGTGAAATAAATAAGCCACATGTATAAATACCACATCCTTTCTCTGGTGTGAGAAACTGCAAGTGTAAATAAGGACCACAATGTATAATAGATACTGATGTATACCACAATGTATAATAGATAGAAATAGGAAGAAAATTTTCAAATGGAAAGGGAAAATAATGAGGGGGGAAGGGAAAGGAAGGAAAGGAAAAGAAAAAAACGGGAAAAGAAGGAAAAAACAGAAACAAAGCTTCTGTAAATAAGAAGGGGAAGAGGAGTTGAAGGGTAGAGGAATGTGAAAAAAAAGAGAGAACCACGATCTATCATGTACAAGTACAAATTCCCTATGATGAATGTGATCATTATGTATATGTAAAATGTGCCAATAAACAATTAATTTTTAAAAATTTTTTAAGGATTGCTTCCAAGACAAATCTAAATTTTCCCAATCAGAATGTTACCTGGCTGTTAGTTTTCCTGCCCTAACATAATATTTGCAAAATATCTTTTCCCCCATAAAAAGATCACCAATAGGAGATACATTCCCCTGTATCTTCCAGTAACAAAGGATATTTAGTCGCTTAAATTATTATTGTTCCCATTTTACCAAAGCATTCAACTGAAAGAGTCATGAAAACACTCTGCATTTATATGTTAAGCAAATATTTTGATAGCTAATAAGAAAAGACTATAAATATGTTTACTCTTTTTTGTATCCTCTGTAATACCATGTTATTTTCAAAATTTATTCAATCTTGGGGAACATTTTTTAAGTGACAGATAAAGATCTTCCCTAAGACTTCTTTAGTAACATCTATGATCCATGAAAACATATTTGTGAGAAAAATGACACTTGGAATCAAATAACTGAATTAATTTTCCTTGTGCAGATCAATTCCATAGTGATATAGGGCCATTTCCCAAAAGCATTGCTTCCTCTTTTTTTCCCAAGATCTATATATTTTACATTCCATACACTTCATCTTAAGAATAAAATGAAAACATTTTTAATCCTAAGGTAATACTGGACAATAATCCACATTTATTATCTCTGTATATCAAACATAATTAAATGAAACTATTGCATGAAATATAAAATTAAAAACATGGGATCATGTTTTTTACATGTAGAGCCAGTTTCAGTACAAAAAGCCTTATTCTCCAAATTAGTGAACACCTTCGCTAGACCCAGTGTCATACCCCTATAATCATAGCACTTTGGTAGGCTGAAGCAAGAAGATCATCTGTTACCAGACTGGGTAACAGAGACTTAGCAGAAACAATTCTCTCAGAAGCTGAGATGATACAATCACTTATCTATGTGGCTCTTGAGGTCCTGATTGTTCATTGATTCCATATTTGCAAATTTGCTTACTAGACACAATTTATTTGTAAACCTAAAATCAATACTCATGGTGCTTTTGTGTTCACTTATGGACATGTACAAAGTGATACAAAAATTTTAGTTTCCTAACACTGTTTCACGCTGAAGTCAAATAATACCATGTTCTGCCTTCATGTTTCAAGTCATACTGTAAACAAATATCATTTTTCTGCATAGTTAGTACAATGTTTTGTGTGTGTGTGATTTTGTTGGTTAAAATGATCTCTGAGTCTTAAAGTGCTGCCTCATTTACCTAAGTACAAGAAGGTTGTGATGTGCCTCATGGGGAACTGCATGCATCAGATAAGCTTTGTTCAGACATGACTTATGGTACTGTTGGTCATGTGTTTAATAAATCAACACTACACTTCAAGACAGAAACATACATAGACAAGATTCTATGTTGTTCTGATGATGAAATGCTATGACCATAAGGCCAACAGAAACCTAGCAACAGTGGTTTAGAATTCATTAATTCAATGTTCACTGACTCTCCAGAACATAACTTCCACAAATAATGAGAATCAACTGTACTCAAATTATAGTTTAATACAAAAAACATTTTGTGTGATACTGGAGATTGAACTCAGTGCTTTATGCATGCTAGGTAAGCACTCTACCACCGAGCTACATTAGCAGCCCCTATAAAAACTTCTAATATCTGCCTCCAATCACTTCCCAGACTCATCTACTACCATTACATATTAAGTAAAATTAACACCAGGCCCTTTTGAATCACCTATCATTCTAAGAACACACTACGGTGTTTCACAGCAGTGACACTGAACCTAGTTCCTTCCTCCTGGAAATGCCTTTCTCCCTCCTTTTTTCTGTTTAACCAATACTTACTTATACTTCAAAACAATTCAGCAGTTCCATTTAAGCCTTTGCTTATATCCACATGTTGCCTAACCTGATACAAATCCCCCTTTTTTGATCTTCCTACAATTCTGTGTATATTCCTTGTTTCCCAGCCCTGAAATATATTATGGTGATATGGTCAGTATATTTCTCCTGCATGTTCTAAGTTCCTCAAGAAAGACCATGATTTTTTTTTTTACTTTATAATCACAGGGCCTAGCAAACAGCAAGTTATCTAACCTATCAAATAAAAACTTATGAATGAATAAGTAGACAATATAACTTGTTTGGACCAAGATTCTATATGACAGTCCAGTTCCTTGAGCAAGATATAATATAAGATACTCATTAAAATATAGGCAAGAATAGGACTGATGAAGACCTAGAGGGAATACATACTACACAGACATTAGTCAGTTGTGCAAAAGGATATAGGAGCAACAGACAAGAAAGATAGGATGCTGTATCATAGGTCACAGAAAAAGTCACTGTAGATAAACAGAACATTGTACATTCTCTGAAGGAAGAGACCTGAGAAACAGGTAATAGTTGCTTAAGAGCATGGTGCCAAAGTTTAACAGCATGAAGAAAAAATTTCCTATAGTAAATATAGGGTCAAGAGTGGTAAATAAGGCAGGACAATTGATTTAAAGTATCTAGGATACTAGACGATGAATTGAGACTAAGAATTAGACACAAGGAATAAGATACTATTCCACATACTAGAACTCTGATACCAAAAAAAGGCATGGGAGGGAGAAGAGAAGACAGAAAGAGCCCTAGAATCTTCTCCCAAATTCCAATCACATTGCTAAATAGTCAGTGTCATTCCTTACTGCCATACCTAGAAAACTGGCTTATGAGGTAAACAAAGGGACTACCTATGGTTATTTTTATGTTTTACTCAGACCAAATATATTGCTCAAAAGTCAATTTATAGACAAGAAACACTGCCCATCACCTCTCTCCCATCCTGGGAACCTCAGCCAGGATGAACCTGGGTGCCTGGCTCACTCCCCTACCTCATGGGAAGGGCAGCAGCCAGCATAGGAAGTGCCTAGAACTCAGCAACCAGCTTGTCTGCATGAACCCAGGATAAATTCACTCTAACAAGGGGAAACACTTTGCATACGAACTCCTAATTTGTGATTGGTTCTGTTATGTAACTATAGACTTTGCTCCTATGATCTGAAGAACAAGATCAATAGTTACCACAGTTTGTCAGTTTCTAAAATGTGCTTGATGCTATCATTATTGCTTCTATACTATTGTAGCTAGGATGTCATATCTGTTGCAGTCAGTTTTTCTCGCTTGGAAAGCTCTGGGGTAATAACCTCCCCACAGCCTAACACCAAAAGACTGGGGAATGAGCCAAACAGAAACTAACATTCCACTCTGAATTAACTGGGAAGCTAAGATCTTGGGATTGACACAAACCAAGAATCTCCTATACACAGAAGATATTCCTGAAGAATAGACTTTTCCTAGTGAGGCCTTCATACTAGTAATATTGCTGCCCACCACCAAAACTCTCAAAGATCATCACAGAAAACAAAATAAAATTTTTTTTGAAATAGAAAATGTCAAGAAAAAGGAGCAAAATGAAATTTCAGACCTCCAGTCCACCCAGAACAAGTCCAAGAGACATAAACATAGAAGAATTTGGAAGTCACCCACCTGAAATTTCTGAAATGATAGCAACTGAAGTAAAGAAACAAGTCTTTGAGGCTGCAGAGGAAATTACATCAGAAATAATTGGGTCAAAAAAGTGGCAAACATAATGAAAGAATGTGAGCATATCTAAAGAAGACACAGATTTAAAAAAATGCACATAGGAAAATAATGGAAACCTTGAATAAACAATATAGGAAAGAATTTGAATGCATGAAACAGATTCAGAGATATGTCCAGAAAATTAAGAATTTCACTGAAAGCTGGAAAAAATTGTTTGAATGAAACAGAAGATAAACTTCCAGACATTGAAAACAAAATTGTAGCTAGTGATTACAAAAGGAAAAATCTCTTTAAAATAGAGAATCAGGAAATGACAATTCAACAGCTGCAAGATGATACGAAGAAAAACAATGTAAGACTGATAGGTGAATTGAAAAAGCAGGAGTCAACACAAATGACATAAAAAGACTATTGCAGAAGGAATAGCAGAAAATTTCCCAAGCATGGAGAAAATCTGACATACTAATGAGTGAGGCATATCGAATTCCAATTAGCCATAAATAAAATAAATCTATACCGAAACATATAATAATCAAGATCTCAGAAATTCAGCACAAGAACAGAATACTAAAATCTATTAGAGAAAAGAGACATCACCTAAAGGAAAGCAGCAGAATCAAAAAGACTTTTCAACACAAACCATCAGGTCAAGAAGAGCTTGGAGTTAAATATTTCAAGTCCTGAAAGAAAACAACTTCCAGCCCTGATTGATATACAGTGAAAAAATATCTTTTGAAATTAATGGAAAAATACAATACTTTCATGACAAAGAACATCTGAAGAAATTCATGACCACCAGATCAATAGTACAAAGAGTACTGAAAGACATTCTATAAAGACATAAAAATGACCACAATTCCAAGAAGAACAACAGAAAAAAACATCAAGCAGGGCAAGCAATTAAACAGGGCGGAAAAGTAGGGAACCAACAGCAGGAAGATAAGATGACAAAGATAAGCCAATACATATCAATTATAACCATTAATGTACATGGCCTCCATTCACCAATAAAAAGAAACAGACTGGCAGAGGGGATCATGAAACAAAATCCAACAATATGCTGTATACACAAAACACATTTAACACAAAAGGAAATGCCTAGACTGAAAGTCAAAGGATGGAAAACAATATTCTACGAGACAGGAACCCAGAAAAAGCAGAGGTAGCTAGTCTGTTTGCAGACAATATGAACATCAAACCAAGAATGATCAAAAAAGATAAAGTCACTACATACTTGTTTGGAGAAAACTTCAAGAGGAAAAGATAACAATCATAAATATATATTCACCAAATATAGAGCACTCCATTATCTAAGATAAATATTAATAGACTTGAATGACATAATTGTTATCTTAACACCCCATTGTCACAAAGAGATAAATC
Source organism: Dolichotis patagonum (assembly GCA_004027295.1). Taxonomy (NCBI): domain Eukaryota; kingdom Metazoa; phylum Chordata; class Mammalia; order Rodentia; family Caviidae; genus Dolichotis; species Dolichotis patagonum. Next base: position 20,736 of record PVJX010009963.1, read on the forward strand.
AACAAGACAATAAAAACAGCAAAGAAATAACAGAACTGAACCAAGCAGGTGAACAAATGACTTACTAGACATTTACACAGTGTATTACCCAGCATCAGAATACACACTCTTCTCACCTGCACATGGGACATTCTCAGCTATATATGGGACATTCTATAAAATAGACCATATACTAGCACACAGAACATGCTTAAGTAAATGCAAAGGAACTGAAATTATCCCATTCATATTAACTAAACATAGTGCAATTCAAATTAATGACAAAAGCAACCACAAAAATTCCATAAGTACATGGAAATTAAATAACACCTTCCTGAACAATCAATGGATCACAGATGAAATTAAAGAAGAAATTAAACAATTATCTATGATCAAGCAAAAATGCAAATACAATTTAGAGGAACCTGTGAGATGCAATGAAAGCAGTCCTCAAAAGGAAATTTATAGTGATGAATTCTCACATCAGGAAAATGGAATAAGCAGAACAACCTAATGGTGCATCTCAAGCTACTAGAAAAAGAAGAGCAAGTCAAGCCCAGAGATCATAAAAGGGAAGAAATTACAGAAATTAACACTGTTGAGACTAAGAAGTCAATACAAAGAATTAATGAATTGCAGAGTTGGTCTTTTGAAAGAAGACATAAACCTGATAAACCCCTAGGAAACCTTATCCAAAAAAGGGAAAAAAACCCTAAAATTCATTCATTAAGGAATGAAAAGAGTGAAATCACTACAGATCCTGTAAAAATTCAGAAGGTCATCAATACCTACTTCAAAAATCTTTACTCTCATAGGATAGAAAACAAAGAAAAAAATGGACAAATTACTAGAAATGTATGAATTATCAAAGCAGGATCTAGAAGATATAAAAATTCTGAATAAGGCTGGGGATTTAGCTCAGCAGCATAAGCGTGAGCTATGGTGCACATCAGGTGTCTAAGGTTGTGAATTCAATCTTTGGTACCAAAAAAAAAAAATTCTGAATAACTCAATGTCAGATAATGAAATTGAAAACTAATTAAAAACTTACCAACCAAGGAAAGCCCAGGTTCTCATGAATTCACAGCTGAGTTCTTCTATAAGAAATTTAGAGAAGAGTACAGGCAGGGAGATATAGCCTGCCACCTGCCATCACCATCAGAAGGCTTGCTTCCTGCAAGCAACAAGTGTGGGCAAGGAGACACAGGCAGATATGCCCCATGTGCCCAGAAGGCCACCATTTGAGACCCTTGCTTCCTCTGGTCAGCTAGTTCCCATGAAGAGAATCAGACAAACACACCCCTGTGTGCCTGCCACCATCAGGGGAGTCCTGATGTAGACACACAGGCTGAGAGAAGCAGCCCCCCGACCATCACATACCCCTGGATATCAGGGAAACCCAGTGTAGCTGCACAGGTCTGGAGAAGCCCACTCCATACCCTGATACCTCCCTGAGAACCTTGGTTCAGAGAAACCCAGGTGCCTGTCCTATTCCCCTACACCACAGAGGGACCCCACAACCAGCTTGTCAGGAGGAACCCAGGAAAATGTTAAGACACAGGAGCAAAAGGCAATCTCAGACCTCCAGCCCACACAAAACAAGTCTGGGAGGTATACTCATGGAAGACAATGAAATCACACACCTGAAATCTCCAAGATGTTAGCAACTGAAGTAAAGAAACAACTTCATGAGACTATAAAAATAATCGGATCAGAAATAATGTCTCAGGGAAAAGAAGCCACAAACATAATGAAAAAATTGCTGAGCATATCTAAAGAAGACATAGATTAAAAAAAAAAAGAGCACAGGAAAATGATGCAAACCTTGAGTGAACAATATGAGAAAGATTTCAAATGCATGAAACAGTTTCTAAGAGATATCCAAGAAATTTAAAACTCCAATGAAAGCTGACAAGACTATTTGAAAGAGACTGAAGATAGACTTTGAAGACAGGATCACAGTTAGCGATTGTGAAGGGAAAGATCTCTTAAAAATAACAAGGAACCAAGAAATAACAATTCAATGGCTGGAAGATGACACAAAGAAAAATCATTGAAGACTGACAGGTATCAGTGAAGAAGCAGGGGTCAACACAAATTAAATAAAAAGACTATTTATAAAAGTAATATCAGAAAGCTTCCCAAACATGGGAAAAGGATCTGGCATACAGATAAGCAAGCCTTATAGAACTCTAACTCGCCATAAACAAAATAAATCTACACCAGATATATAATAATCAAGATCTCAAAAATTCAGCACAAGAAGAGAATATTAAAAGCTGTTAGAGAAAAGAAACATCATCTATAAAGGACAACCAATTAGAATCATGGAAAACTTTTCAACACAAACCATCAAGTCAAGAAGAGCTTGGAGTGAAGTATTTTAAATCCTGAAAGCAAGCATTTCAAATCCTCAAACCCAGATTGATGTACCCTGCAAAACTATCTTTCAAAATTGATGGAAAAATAAGATATTTCCATGATAAAGAACAACTGAAGGAATTCATGACCACCAAACCAACCCTACAGAGAGTACTGAAGAATATTCTGGAGAGAGAAGGATGACCATGGTTCCAGGAACAGCAGCAGAGGAAGATCGCCAAACAGGACAGGCAGCTGAACAAGGGGAAAAGTGAAGGGCCAACAGCAGCAGCAGAGATGAACCAATGCATGCCGGTTGTAACCATTAATGTAGATGGCCTCTATTCACCACTAAAAAGAAACACAGAGAGCGGATCAAGAAATAAGGTCCATCAATATACTGTATGCAAGAAACAAATTTAACTCAAAAGGAAATTCATAGACTGAAAGTCAAAGGAGAGAAAACAGTTGTTCCCCACAACAGGAGACCAGAAAAAAAGCAAGAATAACTTGCCCATCAACTGCAGAATGCATAAGAAAGATGGTATTTTCATACAATGGAAAGCTACCCAGCTACAAAGTAGGATAATCTTAAGGCTATTGTAGGTAAATGGATGCAACTAGAGATTATGCTCATGGATAAAATGGTTTGGACTCATATGTGTGAACACCCAGTTATCTCCCTAGCATAAAAAACCTGAAGGAGTTAGTGGGATCCAAAAAGCACAGTAGATAGTATGAAAATGATAGGGGAGGAAATGCCTAAAAAAGGAAAGTGGTAACCACTATTAAGTTCCTATTATCTTGTTTTGAATTGTTGTATTGTTTTCATAATTTTTTTAGGTTTGGTTTTATTCTTTCTCATTTTGTTAGATTTTACTGTATCTGATGGTATGGGCAGCTATTTTGAAGATAATGGGACATACTATGGTGACCATTGTTGATTTCCTATTATCTTGTTTTGAGGTCCTATAATGCTTTCATTCTTTTGTTTGGACTAGCTTTATTCTGTTTTGAAGAAAATGAGACATTATGGTGGCCATTGTTGATTTCCTATCATCTTGTTTTGAAGTCCTATAATGCTTTCATTCTTTTGTTTTGATTGGTTTTATTGTTTCATTTTATTTGACTTCATTATGTGTAATGATATGGATAGCTATTTTTAAGAAAATGAGAGACATTGTGGTGACCATTGTTCATTTTTTTATCATCTTGTTTTGAAGTCCTGTAATGATTTCATTCTTTTATTTGGATTGGTTTTATTCTATTTTGTTTTGTTTGATTTTATTATGTGTGAAGGTATGGATACCTATTTTGAAGAAAACAAGAGACATTATCGTAGCCATTGTTGATTCCCTGTTATCTTGTTTTGAAGTCCTGTAATGCTTTCATTCTTTTGTTTTAATTGGTTTTGTTCATTTATTTTGCTTTATTTTATTTAAAATAAAAAAGAAATTTAGAGAATATTTAATACTGCTCAAAATCTTTAAAGAAATTGAAAGGAAAACAATCCTCCCTAACTCATTCTTGGAGACAAGTATTACCCTGATGTCAAAGCCAGAGAAAGACCCAACCAAAAAAGAGATCTATAGGCCAATCTCCCTAATGAATATAGATGAAAAATTCCTCAATAAAATACTGGCAAACAGAATGCAGTAAATCATCAAGAAGATTATACACCATGACCAAGTGGAATTCATCCCTGGAATGAAGGGATGGTCCAATATATGCAAATCAATAAATGTAATACACCATATCAACACAGCCAGAGACAAAAATTACATGATTATTTCAATGGATACAGAAAAAACTTTTGATTAAATACTCATTCATGATTTAAAAAAAAACCCTACAGAAAATCAGAGTAGATGGTCTTTATCTCAACTTGATTAGAGCCATCTATGATAAACCAACAACCAACATCACATTAAATGGACAGTAATTAAAAGCTTTCAACCTAAAATCAGGAACAAGACAAGGATGTCCACTATAACCACTCCTATTCAATATAGTTCTGGAAACATTAGCCAGATCAATTAGACAAGAAAGAGAAATAAAAGGAAAGAAAGAAGTGAAATTATCATTATTTACAGATGACATGATACTCTACATGAAAGACTCCAAAAACTCCACTAAACCACTAAAAGACTTCTAGATTTAATAACCAAATTCAGTAGTATTGCTGGATACAAAATCAACATTCAAAAATCAATAGTATTTCTGTACACAACAAACTCACTGAGAGAGAAATTAGGGAATACTCTTTATAATACCATCCACAAATGAAATACTTAGGAATCAGTCTAGCAAAGGAAGTGAAAGATCTATACAATGAAAATTATGGCACTCTGAAAAAAGAAATCAAAGAGGATCTCAGAAAATGGAAAGATATTCCTTGCTTATGGATCGGAAGAGCCAACACTGTAAAAATGGCCATACTCCCAAAACTGTTATACATATTTAATGTAATGCCAATCAAAATACCATTAGCATACTTCACAGATCTAGAGAAAACATTCCTAAAATTCATATAGAACCAGAAGAAACCTAGAATAGGAAAGGCAATCCCAGGTAACAAAGGAGGCATCACAATCCTTGACTTGAAATATACTACAAAGCTACTGTGATAAAATGAGCGTGGTACTGGAAAAAAAAAAAAAAAACCAGATCTGAGAATCAATAGAACAGAACAGAAGACATGATATAGATGACATGATACTCTACATGCAAGATTCCAAAAACTCAGTAGTATTGCTGTACAGAACAGAAGACAAAAAAACATATCTGAGGATCAACAGAACAGAACAGAAGACGAAGACAACTACAAACACACTTGGCCACCTTATCTTTGAAAAATGGGTCAATTTCTTTCACAAAAGTGAAAGAAAACCACTTTCAAAAATGGTGCTTGAAAAACTGGCTTTCCTCTAAAATTAACTAATTTTAAAAAAAGTAAAACTAAATCCATGCATACCACCATGTACTAAAGTTAAAATGGGTCAAAGATCTAAATATTAAAACAGAAACACTAAATGTACTGGAAGAGAAAGTAGATAAAAATCTTGAAAATATAGAGGTAGGCAGAGAGTTCATGAACAAAAACAAACTGCATGCAAAATACTTGAAAAAAAATCAACAACTGGGACCTCATCATATTAGAAAAGCTTTTGCACCTTGAATGAAATCAGCAACAGAGGGAAAAGAAAACCCATGAATTGTGAAAAAACTTTAGCCAACTGTCGCTGAGACACAGAACTTCTATCTAGAACATATAAAGAATTTTTAAAAAAATCAGGCCCCCCAAATTCAAAGACCCAAGCCATGAATGGGCATCTGAGATGAATATATACTGCTCAGATGAAGAAATTCAAACAGTGAATAAATGAAAAAATGTTAAACAGCATTGGTCATTTGAGAAATACAAATTAATACAACACTGAGATTCCATCTCACCCCAGAAAGAACAGCTGTCATCAAAAAATCATCTCATAACAAATGCTGGCAGGACTGTGGGGATAAAGGAACCCTTCTCCACTATAGGTAGACATGTAGACTGGTGTAACCACTGTAGAAATCAGTGGAGGTTCCTCAAAAAACTAGGATTAGAGGTCCTATTCCAGCCAGCTATTTCTCTTTTAGGCATTTTTCCAGAATTTAAAACATTATACAACAGCGATATATGTGCACCCATGTTTATAGTAGTACAGTTTGTAATAGCTAAATCTTGGAAAAAATCCAAATTCCCATCAACCAAGAAATGGACAAAAAGATGTGGTATACTTATACAATGAAGTAGTACTCAGCTATAAAGGAAGATAAACTCAAGACTTTTATAGGTAAATACATGCAACTAGAGACCATACTCATAAGTAAAATAAATCAGACTTGCATACATAAATGTCATATTGTCTCCCTAATGTAAGAAAATGAAATACTTAATAAGACCCAAAGGTACAATACATATTGTGAAAGGAAAAATTTTGCTCAAATGTTGTAGTCAGGGGTTGTGAGGAGAACAATTAGAATTAGGACATGGAATTTATTTTATTATGGTCACCCAGAGTTAACACAAGAGACTGCAGGAAATCTATCCACAACACCAAAGACATAGAATATTCAACCAAGGGCCTGAATCCCACAGCAATGTCCTGTATGAGTCCATATGAAGACCCAGAGCTCATGACAATGACTCCCACAAGTCCAACTGGAGGTCTAGAGCCCACAGGAAGGACTCACCCCAGTCCCTTACACAGATCCATGCTGGGAAGGCCCAAAGGTCAGCGGTGGAAGCCAGAAAGTCTATGCCAGTGGGGTGAAGGAGCTGTGCTGTTAGGTTGAGGGTTCTATGCTAAAGCCAAAAAGTCACACTCAAACAAAGACCAGGGCTGTCCTGAAAAGCACCACAGCCATCCTCAGCGACAGAGAAGCCCAGAGCTGCTCTGATGATAAGCATAGTCGAGTACATGCTAGGAAGCCAGAATGAGGAGTTCATCCTGGAGATTAAGCAGCACATGTCTTTCCCTCGGGAGCCAGGAAGCGATGCTCATGTGAGGACCAGAGCTTCTCCAGGAGAACCAGCAGCTCAAACAGCAACACGTAGGAAAATCCACAATGCCTCAACGCCTCAACACCTCGCTTCTCCTTCTCCATGTCTCTATTTATGCTGGCAACTTTCCTCAGGTGGAACATCTATGCTCAGCACCATGGTGATTTAATTCAGCTGGCGTTAAGTTGACCACCAGTTTTTAATCCATAACTATATGTATACACACACACACACACACACACACACACACACACATAGCTAAGATAATTGTATTACTCATTCTATCAGTTCACTGGAAGGAACAGTTAGTATTTATATTGCTTGATCAGTTTTGCATGCCTATATCTAGTAATCCAAGCAACTATTTTGAAGATGACAATATGCAATATAATAACCATTGTTAATTTTCTATCATTTTGTTTTGAAATTCTATATCATTTTTACTTTTATATTCTTTTAAAAAATCAATTTACAATTGATCTTATTGTTGACCTAAACTCTATTTAATAATTTTTATGGGAAAGGACATATTACCTCTGTAATGATAATTCAGCAATTAGAAAAAACACAGTATTTACTCTAAACTTGAAAATTTTCTTATGAAGGATAAATTTGTATAGCACAAAATAAAACCACCAAGGAAAAAAGTTATTCACTGTAGTTGCATTTTTTTGCATAGTATCTTAGCATATCTAGGTTTTTATCATAAATGTTCCTAGTAGATAAAATAGATGTTGGTGTGAGTGGAGACATTAGTATATATGTGTTGAATTGGACATTGTCTAGATTTCACTGCAGAAATACAGGAACTTTCCATGGAAAACTGGATTGTGGGGTTAAGCTGAACTTTGTAGTAAGTTGCCCAGAAGCAACTCAAAACTCTGTAGGCTTAACAAGGTAAGTAAGCATGTTAGAGATAAAGCCAAAAAATGCAACATCAAACTCAAAAACAAGTGCCAAGAAGACTCACAAATAATAAGATGAATCATGGAATCAAAAGTTAAGACAATCGGATTTGGAGTAATTGTGCAAAATTTATTCAGGTATTTCTATAGTACTTGGTGCACTGTGCTAGACATTGTACTAGACACTGAAGCACAATGATGAACAACAAAAAAATGTGTTTTAAAGATACAAATTTTGCTCATATATAAATTTTGCTATGTAACCAGAAGAGAAATATTTATGAAACATATTACATGATGTTAGGATAATACTTAATCAGGTAGTATTGATTCAATCAAGGGAATCAGGGAGGATTTTTTAAACTAAGCTAAGGTTTGAAGGAAGTAGGCATTAACTAGGCTAGAAAGAGTTAGAGGGAGCATTAAGAGGATACTGCAGCCAGCAAAAATAGAATATGCAAAATTCCTGTGCTAGAAAAGGCATGGTGCATCTCAGAAGCTAAATGGCCAATATGGAAATTGGGTAGGAAAGTTGGGTCATTATATGAACATTAAAATGCTACTGGAATGTTTTATGTTGGGGGATGATAATATCAGATTTGCTCAAAAGAGATCAGAAACTTTCATATAGAAAACAGATTGAAAGTGTCCAGAAGTAGGGAAACCAGACTGGAGAGACCACTGCAATCATCCAGCAGAGAGGTGATGCTAGTTTGGATTAAGATGATGACAGTAGGATAGGAAAAGGTAGATAAATTTGAGAGATATTTAGGAAGTGAATGGCTAGGATTCAGGTTATGTATTGGAAATGGAAGATGAGGCATAGCAAAGAATCAAAGATAACTCATAGCTATTTTGGCTTGTATAACAGGCTACATAGTGCCATTCTCTTAAATAAGGAATACGATGAGATGAAGGTCAAGTGTTGCGATTTTTGGGAGGAGGGATTAAAAATTCAATTTAGACTTAACCAAGTTTGAGGCACCTCTGAGATAAGTAAGTGAAGTTATCAAATAGGCCTGTGACTATCTGGGCTAGAAAGAGAAGTAAGGGACAGAGAGGAGGAAATTTGACAGTCATCTGTGTGGGGAACTCCCTACCTCCTCCTTTTTAAGCCCTTAAGAGCAAGATAAGAAAGACATATTTGAAAGATGAGATCAGTCCCATTCAGCCACTCATCATACTGATGTAAGCACCAACTTGATGAAAATGTTAGTCTCAGTAGTCTTTTGTTTGCTAAGGACAACCTATTGAAGACTGAATTGTCCATAGCATATAATTTAATCATATAGTGAGAAGTATCCCTAATGTATGTGTGCTTTATCAAATTTAAAAATATAATCTTCATTTTATGCTCATATTTTTCTAAACATTAAAATTCAAATCTCACTCATTGGTCTTTTTTTAATACCCTTTAAAGCAATGTTAAACAGTTTTTTTAATCACTTACACAGGTCTGGGGATGTAGCTCAACAGTAGATCACTTGCCTAGAATGAGCAAGCATGAGGTTCAATCGCCAGTACTGAAAAAATCGCTTCTATATTTGCCTTGCATGCATTTATGTGAGTGTGTATGTGTATAAATGTTTCAAAAACAACGCTATATACTTCAGACAATTATTATTGGTTTTCTATTAAAATTATGTAACATAAATAAGAACATATATGTAATAGAACCCCCTAAAACACAATTTTCCTCATAACACATAAGTTCATACTTTATTGAAATCTACATAAATCTACATGTAAGAAAAATGATCCTGACCCTCAGTTATATAATAACTAACATTTTTTCATTTAATAAACTGTTACTTTTTTGATGAAAATTATATATGTCAGATCTGGGAACTGAGCCAGGGTCCAGCAGTTTCCAAGAAGTATGGAAAAGTGCTTACATCAGCATCTTTTTCTGCAAGTCAGCATTCTTACTCCCTCATATAAATAATCTTATATCATCTTCCATCCTATAGACTACTGCAATTATGTCTGCCTTCTAAAATCAGATTAGTACTAGAGAAAGCCTTTTCCCTGATTATTCAGTCTGTCTTTTAAAATGTATAATAGATATTTTGAAGTCCAAATGTTCTGTTTCTTATCACTATCATAGATACAAATTTACTAAAGGGCAGTCATAAAATGTACAAACCAAGTTTTAGTTAGTAGACACAGAAAATAGTCATTTTTGGAATAAAACTCAGAGTTGAAACATTTTTGTCATCAAAATTAATAAGATGAGAAGTGCATACTGCCTTTTGAAATCAAGCTCAAATATGAGATTTTTCCTGACAGTTTTACCTTAAGCCAATCATACTTCGCAACATCCTAGAGACTGCATTTGTAATAAGTGAACTGAAACCTTTTGAGCACTAAGATTCTATCTAAAATAAGAACCAAAACTGCCTATTGGCCCTATAGGAAAACTAACTCCTAATGATGGGCATAGAATTTAAAATAAATTCTTAAATGTCAAGGAAATGAAAAACATAATATTCTTAATCTCTGTTAAGCCACAGAACCTTGATTCCGCTTAAATTTGGAATGTAATGCCTGTTTTACGATTAATTTATAACCAAAAATCTTATTTCACATTAAAGATCTCAGAAAGTACCTCAGTTTATAAGTACCACTATAGTAGAACTATTATTTACCATTTAACCATTTTTGCAGTGCTGTGATATCATCAAATAAATTAATTTTGATACTCAAAATTACCCCTGGCTGGCAGGAAGCATCTCAATTCCTGACTTGAAACTGTACTACAAAGCCACAGATAAAATCAACATGGTACTGGCAAAGAAATAGACCTGAGGATCAAAGGAACAGATTAGAAGATGTAAGTATAGGTACAAAGACACTCAGCCACCTGATATTAAACAAAGGGGCTAACCATGTGCACTGGAGGAAGGATGGCCTCTTTAATAAATGGTGTTGGAAAAATTGGCTCTCCACATGCAGAAGACTGAAACTAGATCCATGCCTATCACCATGCACAAACTAAAGTTTAAATGGATCAAAGACCTAAACATTAAAACAGAAACACTAAATCTACTAGAAGATAGGCAGGTAGAAATCTTGGAGACATAGGGGTAGGCAGAGATTTCATGAACAAAACACAAACTGCACGGGAAACACTTCAGAGAACCAACAACTGGGATCTCATATTATTGAAAAGTTTCTGCACTTCAAAAGAAATCACCATCAGAGTGAAAAGAAAACCCACAGAATGGGAAAGAATTTTAGCCAGCAACCCCTCAGACAAAGGACTTATATCAAGAACATACAAAGAATTGAAAAACATTAAGCCCCCCAAATTCAAAGACCCTCTCCAAAAATGGGCAGCTGAGATGAACACACATTTCTCAGATGAAGATATACAAATGGCAAACAAATACATGAAGAAATGTATACCATCACTAGTCATTTGAGAAGTGCAAATTAAAACAACATTGAGATATCATCTCACACCGGAAAGAATGGTTGCCATCAAGAAATCAACTGATAACAAATGTTGGTGAGGCTGCGGGGAAACAGGAACACTGCTTCACTGTTGGTGGGAGTGCAGACTGGTGCAACCACTATGGAAATCAATATGGAGAATTCTCAGAAGACTAGGAGTGAAAGCTCCATTCAACCCAGCTATTCCCCTCCTGGGTATTTTCCCAGAAGAACTGAAAAGTTCATATCACAGTGATATATGTGCACCTATGTTTATAGCAGCCCAATTTGTAATAGCTAAATCTTGGGAACAACCAAGATGCCCATCAACTTCAGAGTGGATGAAAAAGATGTGGTATTTTTACACGATGGAATATTACTCAGCTATAAAAAAGGGTGATCTTGAGGCCTTCATAGGGAAATGGAGACAACTGGAGACAACTAGTGAAATAAATAAGAATCATATTTATAAATATCACATTGTTTCTGTAGTATAAAAATAAGAACTGTAGGAGTAATAAAACCCAAAATGTGTAATCGCTACTGTAAAAAAGAGAGGAAAAGAAAGTGCTATAAAGGATATAACTGCATTTATGTTTAAGTGTGTAAGATAGATGACCATATTCTGTTTTTGTTAGATTGTTGAGCAGAACTGTTAACAGTCTCGCTGTTTGAATGTCTACTTTGTATGCTTTAATTTTGTACCTTGAACAACCATTTCCAATGATGAGAGTATGTAATTATCAAGTGGCGATTTCTTAGCGTTTCTGGGTTTTTTGTTGTTGTTGTTTTGGTTTGTTTGTTTGTTTGTTTGTTTTGGAGGTTTTTTCCCTTTGGAATTTTGTATTGTTGCTACCATTTTTCTGTTTTGTCTGGTTGGTTCTTTTTTTTTTTTTTCTCTTTAAATAAAATTTTTTTTAAAAACCTGAAAAAAAAATTACCCCTGGCTGGATTAACTCCCCCTGATGACTAGCCCTATAGCACACATTTTCTATTAGAATATAAAATTTTCTTTGAGAACAGAGTGTTTACACTTCAGAAAACTTTCTTGAGCATGTGCACTCTTGATAGATAGAGAAATGAGAGTTTGAGAATAGGGTTCTATTCCATACACAAGCAAATACAGCCACCCTGTTTACCATGGGTTTAGATGGTGCTGTGCTACGTGAGGCTGCTGCTCCTGTATCTTGTAGTAACTTAGCATGATGATCAATAGCTTTGACTTTATGGGGCTGGAATTAAACCCGGTCTGCCATTTAACAGTTTGGGTAAGTTATTTAACTTTATTCCACTTCACCTATAAAATGAAATCATGTTAGTGTCAAACTTCTAAGTTGTTAATAAAAGGTCTTAATAAAAGCTATCATGGAGGAGAAAATGCTCCCCATTTAGGATCAAAACAAAATTATTTTTTAAAGTTGCTTCTCTGGAATAAAAACAAGATTGCACTACAAATGATAATGCATAAATCTACTGTGGAAAAAATATTTTAGAGTTCTGCCAGTACCAGATGAAAATGGAAGAATTCTACTCTTCATAGGTATAGCGTTTATTATTGAGTCAACATTCACTCATGTTTTTTCCCTCTGAACAGGCTAAAAAGAGAAGTGAGATTCTGCAACTCTTAAGAAAACAAAGAGAAGAAAGGATTTCGGTAAGACTGATAGCGAGGCATTTGGATATACCTGTCTGAAAGGAGAATCTGTGGCAAGTTTTCTGAGGTTTCACAGATAGACCTCTTAAGTGTAGCTACTCATAGCCTACATTAGAGTCTTCTATATACTGGAGAAGGTGGAGAGGTCAACCCTTGGGAAGCCAAAATATCTCCTTAGTTTGCAGCTCTCCTGGTATTTCCTGGGATGCTGTTATCAGTAGAATTTTTTGTTTACATGTTATAATGCTGTAATATATTAATAAGGGTTACTTCAGTGTCAGTATTTGCCTTACAATGATTAATCTTTTCCAAGATCATACAAAAATAAATGGTAAATGATGACAAACTATGTAAAAATAATAATACCACAGAATGAGCATATGGATATACACATTCCTGAATGAAACTCAAATTCATTAATCTGAGACATTTCTGATCCAAATGTTTCTATATTTGAAAATTTAGTCTTTAAAAACTTTGCGATGATTTTACCTTAGATTTTTTTCAAATGAACAAACTTTGATCACGAGAAGTAAAAGCTTTTCTTTCTGATTTTTTAGAAAGAATTGATTTCCCGTTCTTATAAACTTAAAGACAAAGTACAGGACAAAAAGTAAGTTTAGTTCTGTCAGAAATACTCTTCTGGTTTTTTGGGTTTTTGTTTTGTTTGTGTTCTAAAGAAGCACTACTTTGTTCTTTGTTCTCTACTGTGAGATCTAAACCTCATCCCTCCATACTAGGGGGTTTTTGGCACTTTGTTTATTTGTTTGCTTACTTTGAATCAACTCCCTTCTCCTCGTACATGTTAAACCCTGTGTACCCACTTGTGTAATTGTGAAATATGAAAGCAAAAGTTGGTGCAAACTCAAGATGTATATTCTCTGTCCCTCCTTTATCATCTTGGCCTAAGCCCTTAGGGTTCCATCCTGCCTGCCCACTGTGGTCCCACCATCTTTAGTTAGCATGTCAGCAGGTCTTTACAGATGATAGCTCTGACCTACCAGCAATGTTTCACTAGGTCATGTAGCAAAAGTGTCTAGACTATCAGTGATGAATTACTAGCCTTGCCCTGAAATGCTAATACAGGGCCTGAAACATAGTCTGGAATAGTTTAAAAGAAATTAACTATCACTACTTAATTATTACTAAAACATATCTAATTTTTACAAAGCTCCCCATTTTTGTATTATGCTTAAAAACCAATGTGGCTAACAGTACATTAATTTGGGGGGGGTACTAGGGATTGAACTCATGACCTTGCACTTGCCAGGCAGGTCCTTATGCTGCTGAGCTAAATCCTCGGCTTCAACATTAATTTGACATTTATTTTCATACCATGTTCAGGGAAATACAGTTGGAAAGTAGTAGAATTTTGATTCTGATTTCACTGATAATGAAGCTAACTCCCTTTATTGTTATCAAAGTAATCACATTAAAGAATGAATATGACTTTGCTAATTTTTAAAACTTAAAAATCTAAAGAGGGGGCTATGGATACAGCTCAGTGGCGTAAGCACCTGCCTGGCAAGAACAAGGTCCTGAGTTTGATTCCCGGTACCAAAAAAAAAAAAAAAAAAAAAAAAAAATCATTTAATCACCTAGCTATTTTCTCCACATGCTGTTAAGCAATTTAACTTTTGTACTTTAGCTAGCTGATTTGGCTTCTAAGGGTGGAACAAAACTAGCCCAATCAAAAGATTTATTTAGCTGGCCTAAAGAATGAAGACTGCTACTTGATAGTTTTAGACAGATATGTTTGCGTGTCTTAGATTTCTGTATATGTTTTTACAAAATATTCCTGCTACTACCCATGTTGGTCCACCTAAGAGTAAAACATTATTTTATGATTTGAGAATATAGCTCTCTTAGTTTAAATATTTAATTATTTAGTATATTTTGTAATATATTCTTTCCTCTACCCCATCTCCTAAATTTCATTCCATTTCACAGTAATATCTTTTGCCTCTGAACTGCCTACAGCTAACTTCTATACCATACTTTTGGTAATTAATCATGTTTTACATCTAATCATAATGTTTTATAATTTTTTAATTATTAGTTACATTTCATATATTTCTGTCTTATCTATACCTACAGTGTATCCTCCTATACCCAATGAGAAATTGGGTCACTCAAAGTGTCTAGCATGCTGTCTACATGTTGGAATTCAGAAAATATTTGTTGAAAAATTTTTAGTTCAAAAATATTATGTAATTCCACATTAGGTAATTTAGAAATTGATGTTTTATATTATACATTAATTTATAAATATTTTAAATTTGTAAATATTTCAGACACAATTGTAAAATACTTTAACTTTGCCCTCTTGTTTCTCCATCTTTTCCTCTCAAACTCCCAGGCACACAGATGCAACTTTACATTTCCCTTCTTCAACGGATCTTCTTAGGATTACCTATTTCTCTTTCTATCAGAAAGAACCAGATAGCATATTTATGTTACATTTGAATAGCAACATATTTATTATCCATCAAGAAAGTTTTGCATTTTAAGAAGGCAGGGTAGAAGGAACAATGAGTAATCCAAAGAATCAATTACCAATGATGAAATAAATCCCAAAGGTTTGATTCTTGGCCAAGCAAAATGTTTAGGGTAGGAGGTGTTCTCCATGCTCTTAAAATCACATTTTTGCAGCATAATAACCATTTCTCTCATGTGCAATTTTATACTTGGCTACAAAACCTAATGCATATCCAAAATAGTGAATTTTTGTTGTGAGTTTTTTATTTTTTTAAATGCTACATTGTGTTCACAATTACAGCATATAGGTACTGATTCATATTACTACCAACAGGCAAGTGTTATCAGAGTCAGATAAAAAAGACCAAGAAGAAGTCAAAGCCTTGAACTGATTTGACTGACTCATGGTAGAAGATGGCTTACATCAGTCAGGATCAAAGCTAAAACAAAGAAATTAAAGATTTGCAGGTCTCTAGGAATTTTACCAGTTTTTTAACACATGTTTTAAAATAGATTAAGAAATAAAAGTTAAATGTGCAGATGTTTATGGGTTTAATCAATTCATGAGTATGTGTCTAGTTTATTTACTGTATACTACTACTGTGTTTGGCATCACGCTATAGTCATTTCCCTCAACTTTCACATTCTCAAAGTTCCATCATTTTATCTGAAGGCTATTTCTAGAATTTTTATATTTTGTTTAATTATAAATATCACAGAAACAAAATCAGAGGTTTTATGTGTTGCCAACTTGTACACTGTCAGTAAAAATAATAAGAAAATAGGGATGAAAGAGGAGTCTTTTTTTTTTTTTTTTGGTATGACCTTGTGCTTGCCCAGGCAGGGGCTTATAACACTGAGCTAAATCTCCAGCCCATGAAAGAGGAGTCTTAAAAACAAAGTCTTCTTCCTTAAATAACAATCTTTTCCCAAAATTTGGTTTATCCCATTTCTAGAATATGTCTGCAAACAGAAATGAATGACTTAATATACATATATTTTACATACAGGCACATAATTCCATTGGAAACTACCTCATTTGCAATGTTTATTCCCTTTGTTATATATTGGAAAACAGAACGTTAAGTACTGTCCCTTCTGCCCTGCCCAGTGATACACCCACTAAAAGTGTTTGGGAGTTCTATTTGGGAACCTCCATTCACTTCACTGTTGTCCTTCACTGAAACTCCCAGGCATAACCTCCACAAGATACAGTTGTCACCTACACTGCAAACAGAGGGACGTGTCACCAGCGCGTTTTGTGGTCAGAAGCTGATCACAGGGCCGTGCCAGCTGCAAAGGACACTGGGAAGAATTTCTAGATGGGGGTGAAGCTGGATCTGCCTAGTCAAAATGCAAGAACTCTATCACCAAAAGAAATGAGATTGGGTATTAGGGGTCAACTATAGGATTCTGGCACAATACTATTTGCACAAAAATATTTGGAACAAAAGGAAGACAATCAGACCTAGAAAAGTAACATTTTAAAAGTTATAAATTGGCAGGCCCATCCTAATACTATCAGGAATAAAAGGTATCCTGTGAAGTTGATATATCTGTCAGATCTTCACTGTAAAGATGAACATAACAAGTTAGCAAAGCCTAAATTTTCTTTAATTCCTCATAAACAATTCCTTTTCTTCTGATTGCATGCTTGCTGAGAAATTTTTTCTTGATCAAACAAGAGTATGTGTCCAACAGGCCAACACAAATATCAATTTATCTAGTGATTATATTTCTCAGTGTGTATATGTATTACATATTGAGCATACCTAATCCAGTAATGTGAAATCAAAAATTTTCCAAAATCCAAAACCTTTTGCGCACAAACATCACAATCACAAGTGGAAATTTTTACATATAACCTCATGTGAGGAATGCAGTCAAATATTGTATATTGTACACAACTATCTTCAGGCTCTGTGTATAAGGTATATATGAAACATAAATAAATTGTGTGTTTAGACTTGGGTCCTATCCCTAAGATAGCTCCTTATGTATATGCAAGTATTCCAAAATCTAACAGGAAAATCCAACATGTTTCTGGTCCCAAGGTTTTTTTATAAGGGACACCTAACATATCACCTGTCTATTAAGGTTGAGCTTGTCAAACTAAGAATCGCATCCTGGTCCAAGGTAATTTTTACTCCCACCCTCAAAAAATTTCTCTTCACAAGCTTTCTTGGCAACAAACCCACCCCTAGTAACACCTCCATACATTTCCAGGTGTAATCATTTGCTATTGTAACGACAATACTGTGTAACAAACAGGCCTAAAACAGCCATTATTATTGCTCATACATCTGTGTATCAGGTGGGTTCTGCTTCAGGCTATGATACCTGATGCAGCTCTGTCATACTACAAATCTGTCAATTGAGGTAGCTGTGTTCCACAAGTCATCCTCATAGAAATATTCACAAACCAGTGAAATAGCTGAGGCATGCTTCTTTTCAAAGACCGAAGATAAACACAAGAATAAACAAAAACCTGTGAAGAAAGAAACACTGTCTGGCTCATTTTATTGACCAAACAAATCAAGCATATGGTTAAACACAAAGGATAGGAAAATACTCTCTGCCTTTTTAGTAAGTACAACCACAGCATCATAGTAAAGAGTGTATATACAGGAAGGTGTGAAGAATTTGGATTATTATGAAGCCGACCAAAATTGGTTGATTACATACTCTAAAAAAGTCAATCTGAGGGCTAAGGATTTAGCCCAGTGGCACAAGTACCTGCCTAGCAAATCTGAGGTCCTGAGTTCGATCCCTGGTACCAAAACAAAAAGTCACTATGGATTAAAGTAAGGGTATCAATTTAAATTCTATTTAATTATTTGGACAAAGCAATAACTTAAATTGTACTACATCTTGTAATACTGGAAATTAATCCTTTTAACATTAACATCCTTAATCCTTTTAACATTATATACCAAACTACCTGCATATTTACATACATATTTGCCTTGCCCAACCCTCACAAAACTCCTAAGAAAACAATATTATTGCGAGTCAAATGAGACTTAAAGAGGCAAAAACTTGCCAATGACCACACATATTAAATGGAGAAAAGTAGAATTTGAAACAGAAATTCAGATACCACTTAAGTGCTTCTTTCTAGCGTAACTGTTCTCTCTTTGCTTGTTCCCATAACTGAGACTTTCTAAAGAATGTGTGTGTTGGATGTGAGACAGGCTCCTCACCATACAGAGAAGAGGGGTCAATGAGCCTACCAGGAAGCCCAGGCCTTGCCCTGCTAATGTGCCTGCTTTCTGCAGCTGCACAGCTTCCCCTTTTCAGCTTTGGGCCAGGGCTGTCTGTGTGCGGGGCCTTGAACTTCAGTGGCTCAGAGCCTCAGGAGCTGTCTTGACTCTTCTGAGGAAAAGCAGGATGAGTAGGTAAGCAAAAGCAAGACCAAAATCCAGAAGTTCTTGGCCCAGATAATAAGGCTTCCACTATGCTTCACCACAGCACGGTATGGATGAAAAGGTAAGGAACCTTCTCTGCTACTTAAGGCCTTAGGCTTTGAACAGGCCTGTTTTGTTATTTGGAGATATTTTGTTTATTATAAGAACCCAATGTAGAACACAATGATTGTGGGGGATTAAAAGAGGGAGCACACATTGTGGGCTAGGTGGGTTAGAAAAAGATTTTCCAGAGGGAGTTCAATCATTCTCTCCTAGAGGGGTCATCTTCCTCAGTCACCAGTCCAAGACTGAATTCCAGAGCCTTCACCTCACCTCCCATCATGTGCCCTTCAAAAAGCAGAATCTTTTTCTTGCTGAGATCTGGGACATTCGTTGGCTTCTATCATTAGAAGTCTCATAGACATTATGCATGCCACGTCCTCAACTTTCATGGCTGATAGAAACTCGGCCTGCGTGGGCTCTTGTTCTCCACGCAGACATTTCCTTACCCAGGGGTGGCCCTGAGCGCTGGGACTGCAGCCTACTGAACGCTAGGTAGGTATACGATTTCCCTACACTCAGACCCTGGAGAACAGAGACGAGGCACTGGTTTTCACCACACTGAGTTCTTCTTGCTGTATCAGAGAAGCCATCCTAGGATTTTCCTCCACCTTGCGCCCTAGGCAAACTTAGGATCTCCCGCGGAAGCTGGGAGGAGCGCTCTGACCACAAAGTGTCTGGCGCCGTAGGCTCTGGTGGAGACCGTCGGGGGCGGGCCTGCCTGCGGCGCAGCCCTCTCCCGCAGTGACGTCCGGAGGGGCGGAGGGGCGACCCACTGACACTGCGCCTTCCCCACCCGCTCCCAGAGCCGGGTCCGACTGTCCTCGGGAGATGCAGACGCTGCGGTTGCAGTTGTCCCGCACGCCGCCGCCACTCTGCCTGCTCCACCGCCTTCGCGCCCGGGTGTCCGAGGGCGCAGCGGAGTCGGGTCATGCGTCTGGGAACGGCGCTGCAGGCCGTGCTGCTGGTGGTGCTGCTGGCGGGGCTTCGGAACGCGGAGGGTCGCCTGCAAAGCGGTGAGTACTCCAGCGGTGGAGGAGACTGTGGCCGGGACAGGTTAGGCTATCGGTACCTACTGCACCCCAACTGTTGCTGCCCCTTCTCAAAGTTGGCTGAGCCCTTCTCTGGCCCGCCGCTGCGTACCCCGCAACTGCTGTCCCTGGACCCCTCCCCTGGGAGGCCCTGCTTCCAGGGACCAGTTGTCTTGGTCTGAGTCCAGATCCCGGAGTATCCTGGAAAACAAGTCCGCTCGCGGCCCAGCATTCCCGGGTGGGTCGGAGGACGTCGTCTGGGTGGGGCAGTGAGCAAACTTGCTCCAGCGGGAGCCCCTTCGGCCCGCTCCACCGAGCGCGGCGCTATAGCGCCTAAGAACCCTCCTGCCCAGGGGGGGCAGGCTCACCAACTCACCCCCACGCAGACGGCAGCAGGGAGTCTGCACCCCTGCCTGCTACACCCGGTGTCTCTGGGGAAGGCTGGCTGGCTCCAGCTCCTCCTGAAAGGAAAGCGCTTAGAAATCGCAAAAGCAGCCTGGTGAGCGCGGGACGCGCCCCGCCTGACTCCGGGGAATGACTCCGTCTGCTTCCTTCCTTCTTTCGTGTCATCAGCCTCGGACTTGGACCCTAGAGGAGGTACTGTGATCTGGCTTCTTGCTTCTTTCAGTTGTTCTGCATGTTAAGGGGAGGATGTCTGCTCCTGGCAGCCCACAGCTTTATCGGAGAGACCGAGGAGTATAGGAACTTCCCCTACCCGGGCATCCCAGCTGTAGGCTGATTTAAGGAATCTAAAATTGGTTTCAGAACGGGGTGGGATGCGGGACAGCAAAAGGGGAGAGCAACTGAACTGAGCTGCTTGGGCCTGGACGGCTAGGCTTGGTGCTTGGTGGTCGGGGGCAGAAGGCCCGCCCACCCTTCCCCTTCCTGCAAATGAGGAGAAAGACATTTCCTGAAGGCAGGGAAACCAGATGGGCTCTCGGCCTCCTTCCAGCTCTGGGTCTCTCTGGCACTCACCGAAGTAGACTTGCTGTGTGTGGTCAGGATGAACCATACAGGAAATTCGGCTAAGGTGTTATGTTTCCCTTTGACAATCCGGCATGGAAAAGTGAGGGCTGCCAGTGAATTCACCTCCAGCTTATGTTACGCTAGTCACCAGGTTGGGGTGTGCCCAGGCCGTTTGCCCTTCCTCTACTCATTTTGGAGCCACCTTTGAGGAATCGCAGAATCTTGGCCTGCCCAGCCTCCTCCCCCAAGCACCCCTCAGCCACAGCCTCTGTGGACTATCTCTTGGTGAGAACACCCTTTCCCGTTTGGGCCTTCCTGATTTGCTGTAGATCTGTCCAGTTAGAGTTGTTCTATTTAGCAATAATAGTTTTTTTTAAAATGGCAGGAAAGGGGAAAAGGTCCAAGCCTCTTCTAATTTGTTTCTTTCTGAGAATTTCTCATTAGAAATTAGAGAAGAAATAGAAAATAGAAATTCACTGGAGCTTTCTGAACCATCTGTATGTGCCCTTACCCATAATGTGTAGTTAACTGTCTGTGGCCTTTTGCCCTGTATTCTGGACAATATTGAGGATAGTGAAAGCTATTTGGCTTCTTCCACTGCTGCAAAGCAAGTTTGGAAAATGAGAACATTCCAGAAGTTCTGGAAAGAGAGTCTCAAAAATTCTTTACCCCTCACTCTGTGATAGCAATTCACACCCGCAGCCCGCAGTTGGGCTCTCATTGCAGAGGACTACTCTCCTTATTGAAATGTGGTTTTCATTTTGTGTGTTTAGATCCGGAAACATGCTGTGTGCTCCCTTGGGCTAGAAACCGGCATTTGTTTCTGTATTCTCAGCACCTAGCTCAATAAATGTTGACTGAACAAAGAAGTAATGAATGAAGAAGGAACAAAAGACAAAACAAAACAATGACAAAGGAGACTAAAATCTTGGTTGCAGCTAACTTTAACCACCGAGACACAAAGCAGGACAGCATATGCTGGTAGTTTGTTACTAGCTTCTCAGTAAAATCCTATTCATTTTTTCTGCAATAGCTTTCAGCCCTTCAGGTGTCGATCAGATGAGACATATTACATAGATTCCCAGTACAAACTAAATCTAGGGTAGAGTGGGAGGCCAGAAATATAGTTCATGACTTCGACATCAAATCTGTATTTTGGCTTGGACAGTGCTACAGATAGCTAATAATTTGACCTCAGCCAAATTATTTAGTTACTCTGAGTCTTGGTTTTCTCATTTATAAAATGTAACATAAACAGTATCTGCATCAGAGGTTGGTTATGAGGGTTAAATGAGATAAGGCAGGTATGTAAATATAAAGCCTTTGCTATGGAAAAGGTCAGTAAACCTCAGTTGTTGTCTCTGAGTCAGAGAACCATCAGTAGCAGAAAATCCTGTAGATCTAATACTATTAGCTTCTGCTAACATGAGAGGTTGAGTAAATTAGTCCTGCTGCATAGGTAGAGGAATTCATACCTGACTTTAGAATGCCACTCAACAAAGGAACCACTCAACAAAGATAATTACTTCACGACACACTAATCTCCTGAGAGTCCCTAATAGCTTAAAAGTGTTATTTGTGTGCCTTATGTGAAACCATCAATCTTCATCAATCTCTCTTTTAAAAGACAGCAATGTCTACTTTCCAAGAATTTGTAACAGGAAAAAAAAAATGTGGTGTCCTTATACAATGTGGACATTGGAGTTCAAATCACTGGAGCTCCCTGTTGAAAAGAGTATTCATTTTCCCTGGAAACCCTAACTGACATGCTAACAGTCTGCTGATGAGTAATCAGAACTGCTGCCCAAAGATACGATCATCCCCTTCCCTGGTATACTTTTTGTGGACATTGAAACAGGTTGCCTTCTTTTTTCTGCAGGGCAGCTGGTCTGCCGAGGAGGGACACAGAGGCCTTGTTATAAAGTCATTTACTTCCGTGATGCTTCTCAAAGACTTGACTTTGAGGAAGCCAAAGAAGCCTGCAGGAGGGATGGGGGCCAGCTAGTCAGCATCGAGTCTGAAGATGAACAGAGACTGATAAAGACGTTCATTGAAAACCTCTTGGCATCTGATGGTGATTTCTGGATTGGGCTCAGAAGGCATGAAGAGAAACAAAGCAATAGTACAGCCTGCCGGGACCTTTATGCTTGGACTGATGGCAGCACATCAAAATTTAGGTGAGTGTGTGGAACCCACAGCAGCTGATTTGCATAACATAACTCAGAAGAGGCAGCTAGATCCACGGTGCCAGATCCATGGGGAAGGAAACAAGATAAGCCAGGCAGAAACCAGGATATAGTAATAGCCACTGACCACAGCAGTACAGTGAAGTTAGTGAGCTCAGCCTCGGCTTGGGCCAAACTGATGACCAGAGTTCTAGTCAGGTGCTACAGCCTAGCAGCATAGATTCAATAGCACACAATGCTTGAAGTCAGTGATTCTGGCTATCTGGTGTTTTGGACTACAACCCTATTAAGAGACTGAAGGTCCACAGAGCTGGCCTCCAGACTTTAGTGAAATGTGATAATGGGCAAGAAATCTGAGCTCAAGCTCTACCTTCATGGTTTGGCCAAGAGTGGGGACTTTAGGAAGGCCACAGTTTATGGGAACCCCCGAAATCCACCACACCAAGACGTCAGCACCCACTACTGTCTACCACTCTGCCAGTCAGACCCTTATCCAGTATTCTCATGGGCCTCCCTTTTTAAAAGGAAGATTAATAGGGTAAACTATATTTCCTATCACTGTAGCTTGTCCCAGGCCTATAACTGATACCTACTGACCTCCTTCCTCTACTATCTAGTCCAGATTCCCCTCACCTTCTTCTGGTCTTGATGGCTGACTTTGTGTCCTGACACAGACCTCCATCTCTGGCCCTAGTCACCTTCCACTTTTGGGGTGGAGTTAATACACTTTCTTATTGACTGTCAAAACTGAGTAAGTGAGTACCAAGGCTATTCCATCACTCTTTCAAGCTGGGAGCTTCAGGGATTTCGGGGGTTCCCAATTTGTGATCTGACTAGTAAAACCCATGGCCAAGCACCTATTCCCACACCTTCTTTAGTAGAAAGTAGGTTTTTTGGTCCAATAAGATGTTGTTTGTAATCCTGTTTTGATGGGTTAAATACTGTGTATACCTTTGGATAGCAGGGCTGACTAAGGCCCTATGGCAGGAAAGCCAAACCCGTGCCCAGACTGTGCATCTGTTCCTACCAAAATGTATCATTGTCCCTTTCTTATGTACTTAATTCACCATGTTGGTTTCCTCAGGTGTTTGTGCTGTCAGAGACATAGCATTGATTGTCTGCCTCTGGAAGGCTGGACATTTGGCAGGAGTAGTACCCAGATCAGTGTTGGTGATCAGGAGCCAAAAGTTACGCCCATGCATAACCTCCACCCTCCTTCCACTGCGATTACTCTACTTACGTATCTGTTTTACTGGTACTCAGGTAGCTGGGGTGGCTGCTAACAGGATGGCTGGCATCACCTATCAGAGTCATTTTGTCTCCTTGGCTGTTGTATGCCACTTCGATAGTTGCTCCCTGGTGAGGTTTACATATGACATAAAATTTTTCATTTTATATACATTCCTATACATCTGTGTACATCATTCTATGCAGACTTTCCTTATCCCCAATATTTCAGCCCTCTTCCTTTTATCAGTTGGCCATGTTATTTGCGTCTCCCCTGAGTTTTTATATGTCTAACTTCCAATAACTTCTATTTCCATACAAGGTGGTTAACCAAATGCATCAACTAAAACTCTGTCCAGTGGGAGGGTGTCCCCTTGCCAGAATCTTTCAAGGCCATCTCTGAGTACAGATGCATTGTAGCTGCTGTCCATTGCAGCTGGTTCACCCATAGTTAGCTTGGCCCAGCCATGAAACAAGTTTAGGCTGCCTATATCAGCTCATCACAAGGGACTCATGCAGGCACTATAGGTATGAGCTGAGGGAAAAGCTCTGGTACAGCAACAGTAGATAGCAGGACAGTCTTCTCTCTGATCATACAGTGCCCTTCGGTGCTAGACAGATCTATCTTATAATGGATTAATTATGGCCTAGCCAACTTCTCATAAAGTTTATTTGACATCACATAACTCATGACAGGCAGGTTGGGCTACACCATTTCTTGGCTGATGCTCCTTACTTAGTGGAAAACCATGAGTTTTTTTTTTTAAATGACTACTTCTCAGCTACAGATGATATTGCGTTGCTCCAGAACCCTACATTGTGATTCTTTCATTGAGGCTTTCCATGAGTTCTATATGACATTGTTTTCCTCATCATCAATACTTCTAATAATATGTTGGATCATATGGGGCCAAGTTGCAAGTCTGCTCCAAAACCTGTTTCTGAGTCCTTTTCTACATTGAATTTCACTCAAAGCTGCCCAAATCTCATGTCAGCTGATATCTGGGCCACAGCAGTATTCCCAGGTGAGAATATGCTCCTCCTAGAACTTCAAGCAACCTGCCAAGCAACCTCCTTTCTTCAAATTGTTGAACGATGTAACAGTTTGTTAATTTGAAAGGGATGTTACAGCATTCTGTAGATCACTGGACACCGATACATTTTAATGAAGTAGAAGCCCCCTGAATATTCATAGGGCTTACCTTCAACTCTTGGAAACATGTGAGCTAACCCTAACCCTTAGTAAGCCAAGGGCATCCAACATACTAATTCGTGCTCATCTGGTCCAATTGGCATGATGTCAGCAATATAGTGGTACAATGTGATTGTACCACTGGATCTCTAGAAATCCAGGCCTCTTCACACCATCTCATGATGCAAGGTGAGAAAAATCGATATAGCCTTTAGGCAAGACCATGAGGGTATATTGTTGTCCATTCTCTAGGAACACAAACTGTTCCAGATTCTCTTTCTGATACAGAGTTTGAAAAAATGGGTTCACCAGATCCTGCATACTAAATACCCAACGTACGATATATGACACTGCAACTACAATCAGGGATTGTACTAGGTCGAGTATGTGCTACTCCATTATCACCCTTAAGATCTGCCTGATTTTTGCAGGAGTCAGACTAGTGAATTAAATAGAGATATGATGGGGAACAGTGTCCTGTATTCTCTAGATCTTAAAGATGAATTATTTTCTGCCATCTTCCCCTGGATAAGATATTTTTTACTTAGTACCTTGGATGGGGTGGGGAGAAGTGCAATTTAAGAAGCTTTTACTTGGCCTCCACTACGATAGGCTAAGGAACCAATGCAGAACTGCATCACCTATCGAACAGGTCTCTTCAGTTACTGTATTTGGGGACCGGGACAATGACTACTGGCTGAGTCCTACTATAAGTTGATTCTCTAATACCTGACCGCCACAGCTCCCACTCTCCTAAGTAGCACTAATGACAGTTCAAGTCTAAGTATCAGCGTCAACTTAGACACTGTGTCAAACATTCATTGTAATATTGGGGTATACCCCCTTCTCCTGGATATGGCTATGAGTAAATACTCTGAGGATCCTTTGGGGAAAAGGTAAGAGAAATTGTTATTGTGTGCACCTGCCACAATGTTACAGGGTCTTTCCTCCTGGGCACCTGGGCTTTCCCTCTATCAGTGAGTTCTGAAGCTGAAAACTGGCTCAAGTCCAAAAAGTATGCATCAGCCATAATAGTCCATCTACCTTTGAAACTAAATAACATAAATCCATCAGGTCAATGGAGAGGGCCAATGGAATTAGAAAATGGGCTGGAGGTAATTAATGAGGCACAAAGCTCAGCCTTCATCAGGCCCTGAGCAGTCCAGACATAATGTCCAAGAAGTACTCATTCCAAGCTTAGCTATTCCAGAAATACCTGCTGGGTACAGCAAATGATTTTCCTTTTGGCTGCCTACAACACAGGACTGAAGCAGAGCCATATGTAGTGTTTCCAGGAGACCTTTATTTTAGCTATCTCTTCGCTTAGGAGTGAGACAAAGCAGCAGTGCCCAGCTAAATGGTCTGGGTTTCAGGGCAAGATGCCAACCCTGGCGAAAAACAACTCAGACGGGAAGCCAGAAAGACTACAAAGCCTGACCCAGAAGTAACACGTGGGGTAGATGCTTGAAGAGTTAGACTCCCTATGACAGTGATGGTGAACGTTTTAGCAACTGAGTGCCCAAAATGCAACCTAAAACCCACTTATTTATCTCAAAGTGCCAACATTGCAACTAAAACTAAATGCTGAAGTTTTAATTCGGAAAAAACAACTTGCTTGGCTGCTGGGGCTACTTGGCTCACGTGCCAATAGAGAGGGCTTTGTGTGCCTGCTGTGGCATGCGTGCCGTAGGTTTGTCAACACTGCCCTATGGGATCCAAAGCTTTAACCTGCCACTGCCAACTAGGTGGCAGAACCATTTAACTCCAGGTACCTCTGAAAAGTGGTGCTAAGGATATGAATGTACCTATTCAGAGAGCTACAGAGGCAAAGATAAGACATCTGGCAGTGGATGCTGAAGAATTTATCAGCCTGATCAAATGGAAATGGCTTAAAAAGTAGTCCTCCTGCTTTTACCCACCTCCTCACCTGCTTTGACAGCCTCTGTATCTTGGGATGTTTTGTTCAGATGCCTGAACTTTCCATCTATCTGCCAGGCTGGTAAGGTAGCTGTGGCTATTAAAAAGCAGACGAGATGGAAGAGGGGCTCATTCTGCATGAGATACATCATGCCTCTTCAGGGCATCTGATCTCTAGAAAAGAGAAACAAAACCCAATTAGCAGAAAGAAAAACAGAAATAAGATCATCCAACTGACGCCACTCACTGCTTTTCTCATAACTACTTTGTAGACATCATAAGGTAACATACTCTTCCCTGTAAAGATGTGGTAAATGTCAGATGATTGGTGTGGTGTTCATATTAGAACACATGGGGTTCTGGTTATTCGCAGTGCTTTGATTCTCATCTACCTCCTTGTACTTTGAAGCAGCATCTTATGTTCACAACACAGTGAAACCTGATAGGAAAATGAAGGCTTGAAAGCCTTGCATATGTTTCTCCAGTCTCCTTCATTCTTGATCCTTTTCCTACAGGAACTGGTATGTGGATGAGCCTTCCTGTGGCAGTGAGATCTGTGTGGTCATGTACCATCAGCCATCAGCACCTGCTGGCATCGGGGGCCCCTACATGTTTCAGTGGAATGATGACCGATGCAACATGAAAAACAATTTCATTTGCAAATACTCTGATGGTAATGAATCCTCTCCCAAGCTATGTGACTAAATATTCAGCATCCTCTCTCCTTTTATACGCAGTTGCTAGTGCCAAGAATTTGTTGTGTGGTCACTAAGAAAGCTCATTACAAATTCCAGCACTGCTAAACTTCAAGAATTCTTGTAAAGAGACATGCAGTGACACTTCCTCACTCAAGCGTAATTTTAGCAAAGGAAAAGTCTCAGATACTAAGAGAAAGGATGAAAAAAAGAAAGGATCTAATATTAGTGTGAAATACAAGACTTAAGAGAAAGGGCTATTTTCTTTTAAAAACACAAATTCTTATTCCAAATGTGAGATAGGTTGTAGGAGTTTGGAATAACCTGACCATTTTTCCTATAAATCCTCTAACAGCGATGTGAGATTTTTTTATCACTTAAGGAAACACAGTAATGACCAATTTGATAAATGCAGATGATAAAGTGCACCAATTTCTCTGGCACTGGTAGAGATGGCAGACACTTCAATGAACAAGCTCAGTCTCCCCAGACCACTCCCTCTGTGTATGCCTTACAAAATTAACTTGGATTTGCTTCTAGACCTATAAGGGTTTTGAACTAGCTTATAGCCATAGTCTCATGCTGCTGAGGTTTCCCAGACTCCTTTATATAATGGACTTATATTTAAACTTCAGCTGATTCAATCCATCCCTAAAGTTTCTCACTTCCCTGGGGCCAAACCTGCTTGGCCCCAATTCTGCATTCTTTCCTGATTGCAGTTTTCTATCTAGTTTGAGACTAAGTAACACTGTCATTTTAAAATGGTTTAAATTGGACTATGCTTGGGGACAATTTTTTTGCTGAAAAATGGTTTTTTTTTCCTTCTCACACCATCAAATGAATTATTTTCTTCAGTAACCTGGTCTTCCTCATTATGCAGAGTTGTCCAGGCAGGAGCTTATAAAGACAAGCTGGCTTAGTTAGCGGGTCACCTTCTTAAAGCAGTGAGAGCAGAGTTACAAACTGGTTTCCCATCACTTTTGTTAATTAAATTCTATTAGTGCTATGGTTTAAATGTGTGTACTTCTTTAGCATTTTTTGAAATATGAGATTTTTAAATTTGCTTTAACAAAATTTTATATTTTTAAGTAAAATGATACCTTTCTAAAAGAAAAAGATGATACTCTCAAAGGGTTTAATAAGGAAAATATAATAAAAAGCATATTTTCAGGAGTTTAGGCAAAGAACAAGAGATGGCAAAGTACCTAACAGAATGTACCTCATGGCAAACCATAATGACACAGAAAGGTCATGAGGAATAATAAATACAGTGACTTTTCTCTCCTCCTACCCTCTGATCTCCTGCTTTTGCCTCCCATTGACTAACTCAGCAAGCAAAGGACAAGGGGTTCCCAGTAAAGTAGTTGACAGAAATCAGCCTTCCAGGACACAGAGCCTGGATCCAGTAAAGGGAGGTGGATATATGGAGAATAACTAACATGGCTTTAATGTGGCCACTTATCCTCAGAATAAGTTCATACAATGTAGCATTGTAAGACAAGGGTCAGCCTGATCAGACCCTCGCGTCTTTCTCTGGCCTCAGTTCACAGCCACGCTATTTCTCTCCCCATCCTACTGCTACACCTCTGTACTCAGTGTTGTTCCCCCAACCGCTGTGCACAGAACACCCTTCACCCTTTCCCTGCCAAGTCATTCTCACCCTTCAGGTTCAAATTAAACATCATCCTCTCTTGTAACAGCTAAGTGCAGCAAGTCATCCCCAGTTGGATCCTAATAATGGTAGAGTTGGTGACAGTGAAGATGATGGTTTTCTATAAGTGACATTGTTGGGAGAATTAACAGAATGTGAATAAGGTCTGTAGATTACATAACAATCTTATATCAATGTTGATTTCATTGACACAGTGGAGTTGTCTCCCACAACGGATATTGTGGTTATATAAAGAATGCTCCTCTCCCTTCTTAAACACGGACTGAAGTATTTAGGAATAAAGAGGTACAATGGCTGCAATTTACTCTGTAAAATGTAATGTAATATATGTGTGTGTAATATATGTGTATAAGCATGTGTAAATACATGCTTATATGTAAAGATATAGAAATAAATTGGCAGATACAGAAATGTGGTAAAATGACAGTGAATGACACATGAGAATTCTTCCTACTGTTCTGGCAAATTTTCATAAACCTAAAATTATTTCAAAATAGAAAGTTAAAAAAATTTCTTTTGGAAAGATTTCAGAACCCCTCAAAACTAGGACAGGTGCTTCTCCTCACACAGTTCTTTAACTGCCTATTTCCAGATTTTTCCCTTTCACTGCGTGACTGGCATTCAGGCTGGAAACATCCCATGCCTAGCTGCTTCATGGGCTAGGGGAAGATTATTTCTGTGATTCCCACAAGATGGCACACTGTCCTATTATCACAGTGGCAAGGGACGGGGTAAATGATATTATTCCTAAAACTAGATTCAAGCATGAGGTCATGCAGAATAGGTGACATGCTAGCCAGAGCTGAACATCTGATTGTGCCAAAGACACAAGAATATTTAGGGAAAATCAGAGAAAAAATAATTAGAAGCTCAGAAGATGAATGTGCTAGGACTGATGGAAATGATGCATAGCAGGGCTACACTTACTGTGATTATGCACTTTGGAAAGACAATATAAGTAGACCATAAAATGTTGTTGGCTGTATTATGTATATTAATGTAATATGAAATTTATATTAATCTTCTATGTATCCAGATTTCTGGTCATCCTGTAGATTATAAGTACCTTAAAGGGCCAAGATTATTTGCTATTGTTTCTTCACTATCTAGCACAATTATATCTCCTTACTATTTTAATTGTCTCATTACTACTATATTTTTATTTTATTTTATTTTGTTGAAATCCCAGTTTAGTTACTTACTAGCTATGGATTTGCAAATTATTCAATCTCCCTATATCTTGGTTTCTTCAAGTACAAAACCAAAATAATAATGAAGCTCCCTCATAAAGCTGTCATCAAAACTGAATTTGTTCTTATAAATCACTTAGAATCATTTTTTTCATATAGTAGGCACTACAGATGTGGATTTTTAAAAAATTATATAAATATTTTTGCATCCCCTCTATTCTCTCTCTCTCTCTCTTTCTCTCTCTCTCTCTCCCTTCTCCCTCCCTCCCTCCCTAATAATTAAAAATTTCTGAATGAAACCAGAATAGATTTCACATCTGGATCTTGGGAATATGACTTTTAAAAATCTCACTGTTACACATCCCCATGAACCTCATGGTATCTGATTGATATGAGACTCACTGCAAGAAAAGAGGTCAAGCAAAGAGAAAAAGTTTGGCATGGCTTATCTGCAGTCTCACTTTCCTGAGGCTTGTGGATGTATTTAAAGTAACTCAGAGCTGATCACCAGTCTCTCTGTCTGTGCTGCACAGTCCCTCAACTATTTTCATTTCTTGGAGATCAGTGTTTGTTCCTCTCTAACACCCCCCCACACACTTTGTATTGATAAAATAATCTTGAATTGCTTTAAAACCATCCAGGACTACTGTAGACAGGGAGCAGGAGATATTGTTGAAACCGCATTAGCTGTACACTGATAGGCATGGAAGCTGCGCAACAGCACATAAGGGTGCATTACAGCAGACTCTACTTCTGTGTATGTTTGAAAATTCACATGTGTAAGTTTTAAACACCTTTTTTAAAAAAAGCACCAAATTAAAGCTGGGGGATGTTAGTCTTTATGCAGAAATAATTCTTTGGATTTAACTAGCCCGTGGTATCTGGTAACAAAGGATGTCATAATCTAATTTTATTCAGATGAAAGAAAAATTTAGTTATTATTTTCTCTTTTTTTTCTGCTGCAGAAAAACCAACAGCTCCTTCTACAAGGCTTATAGGTAAGGCTGTTATTTAAAATTTGGGCTAATTTAGGCTGTTTTATATACTCTGTTAATGGATTTGCAACCAGATTATTCAACAGAAAGGCCAGTGTGTTAACCCAGACGGTTTGGTACTATACCACAACCAGCCACAACAACTACTTCTTTATTCCTACTCTCTGTTGTTATAGACATCTCTCAAAGCTGAAAATCAATAGTTACAATTTCATTTGGGGATGTTACTTATTATTACTGACAATATGAAGGGAATAATTTGATCTAATAAGGCAAGAAATGAGCCATGCTGATTATTTATGGTCCTAGAAGTAAGTCATTGGCTTTCCCCTTGGCACCTTAGTACTTTATATAAGAAGTACCAGCTTCTTATTGGTTGTTTTGTTGTCTGATCCCAGGCAGCAAGGATCTCACCAAGAGGATGAGGACAAACCTCTGCAGCATCAAATTCAACCATTTACTTTTCTATGTTTATAAATGTCATTGGTCAAATTGCTACAGCATTTTTTGCATCCCATTTTGAACATGACAAGACATACTAGCATAGCTGGGTTTCAACCACATTTCCAATCCTATATTTCTCTCTCCAGGTGAAAGGACAGAGTCAGCAACACCTGTACTTCCCAAAGAAACACAGACAGAAGATGCCAAGGAAACATTTAAAGAAAACAAAGGTATGTACAGCATTTGCCTGGAAAAAATGGACAATGGGATTCCTGTGGTCACAAATTACCTATGTTTACATTCCCTACTTTGTTATTTCTCACAATTCCTTAAAAATTAAATTAGACAAGGCACTTGTGACTTTGAAAACACTACTAAATTTTAGGTTTCATCATTGTACTTTGCATATGGAGCTATCCTGTGATAGGGAGATCAGACTGGACAAATAATAAAAGATGTGCATGGAGACAAAGCTTTGGGAATTACCTATGAGTCACGGGAAATGGGATCAAGTGGGGCTTGAAAGAGTAGATATAAAGAAATGAGAGCAGAAAAAGCCAAGCTCTGATGCATAACACCTGTGACTAATATTCACCTATGAACCAAATTGAGGAAATGGGCAAAAGACTTAAAATGTTAGGTCATAAAAGGTGAAAGAAAAATAGAGTGATTAGAGTGCTAATGAACTTTCAACCTCACTCTTACCCGAAGTATCAAGAAGAAAATTTGGGTTTTTGTCACTGGGAAACTATTAATAACCACTTAATTTTTCTGTACCTCATCTTTATTACTTTAATAATGGAAGTAATATTTTTCTTACCTACCTGAGAGGATTACTGTATCCATAAAGTGAAACAGAATATGCAATTTAATTCTGACACTAACCACTCAAGTTAACACAGACCCCACAGTTTAAAGGCTCAACTCACAACTGCCCATTGTGTCAGCCACAAGTATGGGAGTCCTCAGGCCACCTGCACCCCAACTATGTGGATCCAAATCCAGAGAGGAACCTCTAACCTCCTCTTCAAGTTTGGTAATTCACTAGCACAATTCACAAAACTCAGAAAAACTCCTGTATTTATGTATTTTGTTATACAGGATACCAGTCAAAAACAGCCAAATACAGACACGCAGGAAGAGGTCTGGGAAGGTTCTAAACGGAGATCTTCTGTGTCTTCTTCTATAAAATTACACAAATCAGGTAGCTCCACTGGGCTTTGGTGTCCAGAGGTTTTATTTGGGCTTTCATTACATCAGCATGACTGAGCATTGGTCATATGGTTATAGTTCAGTCTCCAGAGGCCAGGACGATACCACCCAGCTGAGAGCTCCCACTTTATAGTCACATCGTGGCTCCTCCCCAGTGTGGCCATTCCCCATTCTGAAATGTGTTCTTCAATAAACTCTGATGCCACCTGAGAGGTTCAAGAATAACAAAGCTAATACTTCATGTGGAAAATTCCAAGGATTTAGAACATCCCTCTCAGGACCCATTAGTGACAAGGTCCAAATGTATTATTATACAATAGCTATGATGTGTGAAAAATACCTTGAAAAAAGAGCAGTGCTGTACAAAGGTGGGCAGCATTTCTATTGTTTGTTGTTATTATAATGCTATTCAAGTGGATTTTGGAATGTGTTTTCTGTTTTCTGATGGGTGTGAGGTTTGTAGTCTCATAGGAGAAAATAAAAGCAACAGCCTCTGGAAGGTGGGAATCTTGGATCAGCAGAGGAAGAAGGGGTTAGTTTTAGATCCTTGATTCCTTTCAAACCCCACCACTACGAGAGATTGATCTCTGGTAAATCTTAAAAGACTAAAAAGTTTAGAAAAGCAGACCCTCTACATGCTCTGTGTGACCTTCTCTTTCATGATAATGACACTGAGACTTCTGGCTCATTGCTTTTTCTCTGCCGCCACATTGCAAACTGCCATGGCTGTCCTTAGAGGCAAAGGCATCACACTTCCCCCAGTAACCCCAGTCTGTTAAGGAACACATGAAATATAGAATCTCTTCTCTGTAAATTTATCTTTAAATGTCGACGCTGCCCTTTCAATATTTGCAAGAGACCCTGAAATTTAAACGTATTTACATTATTTCAGGGTACTAGGATAGGCAGAACAAGAAGACTTTTTGGGTACTGTGACTGTTTCCTAGGATTGTGCTCTTTGGAAAACCCTATATTGACTATGCTTTTTAAGATTTGAAACACACACCCACTTCAAAAAAAAAATCACCAATGCTGACAATGTGCTTCTTTTCTTTTCAGGAGCTCCCTTGAATCTTGCCTACATCCTAATCCCCAGTGTTCCTCTCCTCCTTCTTGTGGTCACCACAATAATGTGTTGGGTTTGGATCTGTAAAAAGAGGCAAGTAAAACCCTCATTCATGTACACCTGAGCATCTTCTACAAAAAAAATGTGCCCTGTTTACTTGGTTAAAAGTCATGGCAGTTTAAGAGAATGACCACCGCACATTTGAGAGTAAATTCTCTGGTGTCCTCAGGGAATTCAGAAACTCTAAGCTCTTGTGCTTAATTGTGATTAAGAGTGTGTTCTCACAGTCTATTTTTGTGTGTGCGGGGAGAGTTTAAACAACTTTAAGGATGAAACTGTGTTATTCATTTCCTTTGTATCCATGTGTCACCCAGCAGACCTATCCTTGTCCCAAAATGTCTGCTGACTAAGGGATGACTAGTGGGTTCCATGAAAAGTGAGTGTTCCAAAGCATTCTTGTAAGCATCTGAAACTGAGCCATTTCATTCAAAATGAAAAGGCCAAATTATTCCTAACTGACTTTTCTTTTAATTGAATACACAGGAGTAGATTGTTACAAAACATCTACACTAGGTAACTGAGTCACCCTCTGTTTATGGTCAAGGTCATGCACTCCCAGTTTTTAGGTACACAGACCAGTTCTCGGGTACCTTTTTAGTCCCTGTCATCACGGTAAGCACAGAAGAAGCTAAGAGTATTCCCATTTCACAACAGGAAAACTAAGATCCAATTTAAGTTTTGAATCTCTTTGATGACCAGTTTGAGATGAACGAGTAAGATTCTAACGTAGAACTTATTTTATTTCATAACTTCCTTAAAAGATTCTTGTAATAATTAAAGCAGTGAATACATGAAATAGGCATATAATAAACGCTTTAAAATATTAGCTGTTATTATGATCATTTCTTAATTATTTCCTTTGAATCTAAAAGTAGAATTAAGTTCAAAAATTGCAAATATAATTTCCAACAGCTTACTTTGCAGTTTGTTCTTGATTCCCTTCCTTGTTCTATTTAATTCCTCACCAAGATTTTGGAATTGTGTAACTCAAACCGGAATCTGTCGCTAAGATTTTTAACCTTGATTTGTTTCACAAACCCCTGTAGCAATCTGCAGAAGACTATGGGCCTCTTCTTGGAATGATATTTTTAAATATATAAAAAGAAATATACTAGGTTGCAAAGGAAACAATTACACTGTTATACAGCTTAGCAAAATCTTTCTCCCCCAAAATATGACTATAATAATAATATTTAGTGGTAGGTATAATTATTAAGTTAGTTTTTTTTTTTAATTGGCCCCAGGGATCGAACTCATGACCGCGCACTTGCAAGGCGGGCACTTATGTTGCTGAGCTAAATCCCCAGCCCCGGTAGATATAATTATTGTAACCTTGAAATAGAGATGAGCATAAACTATTTCAAGGCAATTCTAATAACTGATATGATATGAAAATACATAATTTCTGTTGGTGATAAAGTCAAAGGTATTAGTTCTGCTCAGGCTTACTACCATTATTCATAATGGAAGGACATGCTAATTTCACTTAAAAATGAGACTTTTAAAGTGTGGTATTTTTTGAAAATCCAATTCTATTCTTAAACACTCTGAGGACTCCTGAGGCCCAGGAAAATAACCTGCATCTTAAACCCTGTGTCTTAGTTAGTTTTTCATTGGAACAAAGTACCTGACACCCAAAAAATAAAAGGAAAATTTATTTCAGCTCACAGTGTATAGAGGTTTCGTTATATAGTCAGATGGCTCCAGGGCAGGGTAGCATAGCAAAAGGACATCACAGAGAAAAATAGTTCATGGCAGAGGAGCCAGGAGGTAGCAAGCAGTGAGGCTTTCTTTCCTCTTTTCTTTTTTTTTTTAATCCCATCCAGACTATAAGCCTTTTTGGTAATACCACCCACACCCAGGTCAGGGCTTCCCATTACCCATACCCAGAACTATAATAAGCCGATTAGTGGACTAATCTAGTATCACAAACCCTTAATCCACATTCACAAACCCTAGACCCAACCATTTTTGAAAAGCTCCATCTAGGACCTCATGAGGCCTTGGGCGACATCTAGGTACAAGCCATACACCCTGGCAGCAGTGAACGACACATATACAATTGCTTTGCACTAACACTTCCCTGGTTTGTTTCTCCCACCACATCACCCCAAAGAGTAGCCTGTAGGTTATGTAGGTGAGTTGGTACAGGTTAGTGACTGCTTGGAGTTAATGCCGCCTGCCTCAGGAGGAAGCATGTGGATGTCCTCATTCACCTGGTCTCAAATCCTCAACTTTCATTTCTTTTTCTCCCAGAAGACAGGAACAGCCAGACCTTAGCACAAAGGACCAACACACCATCTGGCCCTCTTCTTACCAAGAAAACAACACAGATCTAGAAGTTTACAACATCATAAGAAAACAAAGTGAAGCTGACTTAGCTGAGCCCCGGCCAGACCTGAAGAATATTTCATTCCGGGTTCATGCAGGAGAAGCCACTCCTGATGACATGTCTTGTGACTACGACAACATGGCTGTGAACCCTTCAGAAAGTGGATTTATCACTCTGGCCAGTGCAGAGAGTGGATTTGTGACCAATGACATTTATGAGTTCTCTCCTGACCAAAGGGGAAGGAGCAAGGAGTCTGGATGGGTGGAAAATGAAATATATGGTTAGGCTATGGGAGAAAAACTGAACTGAGAAGAATGAGAAGCAAAATTTTCCTACGTTGTATAAGGAAATAGGTCTATGTAAATGCTCAGATCAGACGATCCGGGGTGAGCATATGATGCCCACCATCCTACTGGATCTCGAAGTTCTGCCTGTACCCCTTATCCCAGCTTCTCACTCAGCTAGCTCAGCCTCATGAGGGTCCGTTTTAGCCAGGGTCAGGCACATAGTAGAGTCTCAATAAATGTCAATCAGTTGACTGCCTCTGACTTTCAAGGGAAGTACTTTAACTGGCAAGGATAAGGGTTGTGGCTGTGGCACTTGGAAAGCAATCTCTAGGTTCTGTTTTCCTTGCTCCATAGAGCAGCACACATAATCACAAAGAGACAGAATCTTTTCAAAGCCCATGTCTGGTAGCTCAGGATGGCCTGCACATCAGCAATTCTCATATATGGGGTGTTTCTTTTCTTTTTTAAAGGATAAAATGAAGTAAAATGTAGGAAGTAGTATGTTAGTCTGTTTCTGTATCCCTTTCTCTGTCTGTGGCATCAAGAGACCTTTTTTCTTTCTCCTGACATCTAAATTTGGTAATACTTTTGAAACTGAAAATGAAATTTGTGACTTTTTTTCTAGCTTTACTTATACTGCCACCTCTGACACTGCACGTTTTTCTGTTTGCAACTTTTTTTTTTTATTAATTTGAAAGAGAATAAAACAAAACGGGGCAGTACAGAGCAGATCAGAACAGGACAACATAGGCAACACAGTACTTTACATTAAGACAACTGGACATCAACAGTAGCTAACACCATATCTCTTACTCTGCTATAGTTGAGCATAGTTTCAAATACAATAATATCAAACATAACACAATAGTATAAAGCC
>PVJX010009964.1:0-58871 GCA_004027295.1 Dolichotis patagonum
GCCCAAACAGACCCGGCCCAGATGCCGATCCCCAGGCAGTTCCCTGTGGATGAAGGGCGGGCCTACCAGTCTCAAACAGTCGCGCCAAGATGCAGGTCTGCTCAGACTTTCAATCCAAACAGCCCAGGCCACTCTATGGGTCCGAGAGTTTCGGGTCCCAAAGAGCTGTAGTGAATTCTTAAGCATTGAGCCTGGACTAGTGTCCCTTTAGCCACAGAAGCCACCACAGGCATTTGCTCATCAACTTCACCTTTTCTTCAAGAAAGAGAGGACAGGGAAGAAAGAAAGACCCCTTCTGTGACGCTCAGCACACAACCCTGGAGCACTTTCACGGGAGGCTAAGGCTGTCCTCCACGCGCAGGGAGTAGGTACCTGCCTACGCCCGGGTCTTGTGGAAGGAAACTGCTGCTAAGGGAAGCACAGAAGCAAAGGGAGGAGCTGGAAACTGCCCCACTGCCACTGTGAGGCCTGGGACAGATAGTCAGAAACACACTGAACCACAAGAGGAAGGGTAGGCAACACTTCATCTCCAGTTCTGGCAAAGGTACTCTGCCACCATGGGGGAAGTTGGAACCAAAATTATCTGTCCCTAAATGGTTCCAAACAGATAACAAACTGAGGTCTGTACCACTGGCAGAGGGAGTGGAAACCCACAGTGCCCAAGATTCTCACGGTGACGTGACAGACCGCCATCGTAAGAGGAAGGCAAAAGTGCTGAGAAAGCTCCATCCAAACACAGGTGCATCGGTCTACTCAAGACGGGGACTGGACAAGGGAAAAGGAGAGCGAAACCCTCTTTCCCACGCCATGAAGTCAGACCCAGCATCAGACAGTAAGCAGGCTGTGGCAGGCGGAGGGGAAGAAGCACAGATGTGCGTGACCTGCTGAGACACGGGAAAACTGCCCAGAAAAAGCCCTCTTGTCTTAGTTACTTCTTACTCGCTGGGACAAAATACCTAAAGTTAGGAAAACAGGTTTATTTCTTACAGATTGGAGGTTTCAGTCCATACCCAGCTGGCTGCAAGGCAGAGTGGCATGGCTGGCACCGTTCATGGCCACTGCAAACAGCAAGGCACCAGTCTGCAAAAGAGAGATGCCTGCTTCCTGCCATGTTACATCACACCTGGGCTCCACCCACCCTTAGGTGGGTGTAGCACTCACACCACCAATCCGAGCTCTAGACAACTAACGAATCACAAATGCTAGATTTGGTAGAGTCCATAACTCATGAGGCTTGGGGGCCACTGACATAAACCATGACACTTCTGGTACGCCTGAGTCCCCCTAAGTCCAAGGTAGCAGAAGCCTGGCACTGCAAAGGCTTTGAAGTTTGTGGTGTCTTAAAAGTAAATGCAGTGACAACAAAACACAAAACACAAATTGAGCTCAGATTTTCACTAAACTGGTTTTATAACATGAGTAACCTGACAGAGGCATAACCACTTACAGGCACAAAAATATTTATCCAACTCAGTCTCTGCTGTTCTTCTAATATAATGTCTATCAATCAATTTAAAAAGTATAAGACACAAAAGCAAGGTAAAGTAATTCATTGTCATGAGATAAAGCAATCACCAGAAGATGACCCAGAGATATAGATAGTAGGCAATGTCCTTGATGTAACTAGAATTGATAGGTTAAAACTTTAATAGAAAAGTAAGGAATATGCATGAACAGATGGAGAATTACAGAGAACAATGTGAAACCCTCACAGACGCCATTCAAAATGCTAGAAATTTAAAGCACAAAATCAGAAATGAGAAATTCTCTCAAAAAATTATAAACTAGTGAAGCACAATTAAAGAAAGACTTCAAGAATTTGGAAAAAGGGCCAATAAAATGGTCTCGGCTGAAACACAAAGAGCAAAATGCATAGAATACAGCAGACTGGAGTGTGCAGGAGCTCAAAGACAGCAGAGAATGGTCTAGTATATGTGTAATCAGAGTTCCAGAAGGAAGAGCAAAAGAACAAGGAAAATAAATATTTAAAGATCATATGGCTAAGAATTTCTCAAAATTAAAGAAAGGTAAAACATATTTAAGAACCCCAAAGAGACCCAAACAGGACTAAAACTCAGAGAGACAGAGAGAAAGAGACAAATATGTCATCCTCAACTACATAGTCAACCTCAGTCAAGGAGAAAAAATCTTGAAGGCAACCAGGGATAAGAGAAGCTGCATACATAAAGCAATATAGATATGAATTATCTCAGACAGAAACTATGTCCCTGGAACACAATATAGAATGACATCTTTAAAATAATAAAAGTTGTCAACCCAAATTTCTGTACTTAATGATAATATCTTTCAAAATGCTAAAACAATAAGATGGGAAGTTCTTTAGGCAGAAGGAATATGATGCCCTGAGTTT
Organism: Dolichotis patagonum; assembly: GCA_004027295.1. Taxonomy (NCBI): domain Eukaryota; kingdom Metazoa; phylum Chordata; class Mammalia; order Rodentia; family Caviidae; genus Dolichotis; species Dolichotis patagonum. The sequence goes on from PVJX010009964.1 coordinate 2,372, forward strand.
GAAATCTAGCTTTAATAACATTATCATCTTATATTTATGGGCAATTTACATAATACTTTTGTGCTTCAGTTTTCTCACAATAAAAATCAAGGTAAAAAGATCAACACCATTGGGTTGTTGAGATAATTAACTGCAATAATACATAAAATATCCTCAGGACAAAGTAGCTATTATTTTTATTCTACACCTAAACCCTTATGACACATGGATCATATTTTCGACCCAAAGCAAACACAATGAATTAACCCTTCATTCCTTAAGGGACATTCCTTATTGGTCTCAGATAAAACCCACTCCTCTCCATCATCCATGAGGAAAGTTATTCTTCCCCACTTTCCCGCACATCAAGACATGAGTGCTTCTACAATTAAATCTCCTGTCATGCAGAGTTCCTTCACTGGAAAACAGGTAATTTTAAAGTGTGAGTTCTTGAATTATGTATATTACACAACTAGAAACAAGATACGTAAGGTCCCTAACACGGGGGAATTCGAGGATCGTGCAGAAGACACAGAGTTAGTTACACTATGTATTAAACACAAGGGTGCAGCAAAAAATGTGTGACAAGGTGGGAGGAAACATTCACAGAAACTCTCGGGGAGGGAACTGTTGTTTTCAAGGGCTATCACCTCATTTGAGTTGAATAAACGTTTTTCTGCCTGGAAGTCTACTGGCACTCAAGCTCGAAGGGAGAGCCACCTGCATAACAGAGAAAAAAAGGTGGCATTTCCCTGTGTAACTGAGGGACACTTTAAGGAGGAGACTGGGAGAAAGGAGGAGAGACAAAGAAGCCCAGAGAGTAGCAGGAGGTCACACATCCCACCATTCAGTGGACTCTCAGATCCCCCAGATCTTGAGTAAATTCTAGTAGCATCATAGTGCAGTGGGGCACCTGTAAAGCAGCCTCGCTTGCTGCCTGAGTAATAGGAGGCAACGCAGAGGACACATCCCATGGATCTGACACCTGGATCCACTGTTTATTTGAAAGGCAAAATGAGCTACTGAAAGAAAGGGAAATGGGGAACAGAAGGAAATATGACAGAGCTGAAGCCTACAGCGTGGCCGGTCTGAAGAACAGCAAGGACGGTGTGAGGCAGTCAAGACACAGGGTCGGGAAGAGGGAAAGATGGTGTGTGAGAAGTCTCTGAGGCCTGAGGCAGGGAGGGGAGCCCAAGAGGCCCAGAGCTCCACAAGCGGCCAGACCCAGAAGACCCAGGTCAAAATGCTGGCAGATCCAAGGTCTGCTGCAGGATTACTTCTTGGTCCATAGCTAGTGCCCTCCTAGCACAGAAAGAGGGCAAGAGAACCCTCTTGGGTTCCTCTTGCAAGGACACCATTTGTCAGAATCCAGCTTCATGACCTAATCACATTCCAAAGTGTCCAGCTCCCGTCCCATCACATTAGGAGTTAGATTTCAATGTGCAAATTTAAGAAATACACAAACATTCATCTATAGCAGTGTTCGGGAAATAAGGGAGGTAAATCTGAAGGGGACGGTGGTGGTGAGAAGTCCCAAGGGTAACATCTGCACAGCAGGATGGGTGAGCACTAGAAGGAAGACAAGCTTTGGGACAGCTGCAGGGGCAGAGCAGGGGGTGGGGGAACAGCCATCTCTGTTACGCTCCCGACCCTGTCGCAAGCAGTTCCCTCCCATCTCTATGACAGCTTTGATAATAATATATCAATTACATTTTGTGGCTCCACATTTAATATTGGCACATCTGTATTCCTGTAAAAACATAGTATTGGTTGAACCAAAATTGTGAAATAATTGTGAAATGTAGGAAGGAAAGTATGTGTATGACTGTGGGGGCAGATTGTAAGAGAACTAAAACTCATCTCCTATGACAGGAGGTCAACAGATGATACCTTAAATTAAAAGAAAAAGTTATTTGGAAATTTGGAAGTAAATTCTCAAGAAAAAACTGGAAGTTAAAATTGATAGTCTCTCAGGGGTGGGACTCAGGGACTTGGAACTGGTTTACGGTCATAGGCCTTCGAACGCTATTTGACTCTTTGAATTAGACTCATGAATTACTTTGATTAATTTTTTAAAAGGGGAATTTGAAAAGGGAAAACAAATGGCACTGGGAAATAAACTGCAGAGCCGAGCTTCAAGTAAAACAGAGCAGGACAGGGTGGACTCTGGCGCCAAGTCAATAAGGAACAGAGTGAAGACTGTAAAGTTCAAAACACTGATGTTAAAAGGAAAAATTCCTTAGGCCAATTATGTCAAGTAGAATTTATTTAAGAGAAAAGAAACACACAAAATGCGATTCAAGAATCAGGCCGCTTTCAGAGCCAGAGCAGGTTCTGAGAATTCCAACGACTACAATGTGACCCGATAACAGAGAACACTAGAAGGAAGGCATAGAAAACAAGTTCTTGACTATGGCCTAGCCCATCATCCAGTCCCGTGGCTGCAGCTTGGTTGTTAACTGGCCACAAGACATCCTGCAATCAACAAAACTCAGTTACTATGATTAAACTCTGTATCGTGTTGGTTTGGTGGGCCCAGTGAAGCTGCCCAGTCCAAAACCACGGCCTCCTAAGATTTAATTTAACAATCTCCCCTTTGGGCTTTCCGTTAGAGTTTGACCAAAACATAGAACATCAGTGCCACCCACAGCCACCATCACCCCGAGTTGCCAGTGTTGATATTTCATCCATCCTCACAATTGGGCATTTTCTCAAGTTCTTATTGGCCCAGCCATTAAGGCAAGACATTTAGCCTTTGACAGGTGACTTCATGGAGACAGTTAAGGCTTGGAGAGTCTATGGAAAGCCAGAAAACTGCTACGATGGCCACAGGAGGACAACACCAAGACTATGGAATGTGTCCCCATGAAACAAACCAACATTGAGCCAGATAAGGAACATACCCATTTTAACCTAACGAGCTGTACATCAATTGTCTTGTGACTGAGTCTCTTTATTACCCAGCGCATGCAACAAAAAGGATTAACAACTGCACAAAGCCCCCTCCAGTGGGCGAGTAAGTAATCTAGTAATGCATAACCAAACTAAATCGTAACAAGGGATGAGAGCAAGTGGCTCGCAGCGTCTAAAGTCTGATTACAGCATTGTCCAGCTAAGCAAAGGAGGTGGGGAGGCCCAAGCCAGGAAAAACTGTCCCATTCATTGTTAGGAGACCTTCCACAGAGAAAACCCAGTTTATAACTAATCAGAATTCCTAATAACTCTCTATGCCCTATCAAGACCATATCAGTTCTCTGAGAAAGCCCCATTTTAACACATGAAATTAAATTTTAAATTTTACTAGTTTGTGGTTTCATTTATCAAAACTATGTCTTATGTTCCTTGAATAAGGAATTTTCTGACTTTAATACCATGTTATTAAGTAGAATATTCAAACCTCTAATAACCCCCCCTTTTTTTTGGTACCAGGGATCAAACTCATGACCTTGCTCTTGCCAGGCAGGCGCTTATGCTGCTGAGCTAAATCCCCAGCCCATAATCCTCACTTCAAGTGACAAATTTTGAACAGTATTTTGTAAATAAGCTCCATTTCATGATTTTTAGAAACATGTCACTTTGTAATACAACCATTTTTTTTGTCTTGCAGATACAAATACATGTAGTTTTTCTATACAACATAAAAACAAGACCTTCCCCTAGAAGGACATATTCATTATTAAACTGTGTGATCAGAACTATGTTTGGTATTAAGTAAATACCAACAAAAAATAGCTGTCATGAGTTCAGTTCCACTGTTCATCTATTTCAGATAGGTAACAATGAGAGGATAATCCTCTTTCCTTCACTGTACTTAGCAAAATTACTGGTTTTCTGCTCATTCTATGTATATGTGTCTGTTTCCCCTCTGAAGGGGGAGGGTACCATAAAGGAAGGGACTGTATGTACCTTCTTTCCCGTTACATGCCTGCCCTAAGAAAACGTGGTCGAGCATCTGTTAAAGTATCTGGTCAAGTATGTGTCACCAATTGCCAGCCTCCACTGACTCACCAGGTCATTATTAGTCAAGACTTTGCACTGATTTTACCAATGAGAGCAGTGAACAGCTGTTTGTATTCAAAAATTCTATCGGCCTACTCCAGTCTACAGAGGTAATCCTGAAATCTCTCCCTCACTAGGCACCCATTGTCTTCAGACTTATTCCCTCAGTGAAATAATGTCAGAATGGTTAAGGGACAGGTCTTAGTGTGTGACATAACTTTAAAATGACTCAGCTATTTCATAAATGTCTACCACTTGGTTTAACCTAACTTCAAAACCCTCGAGCTATCCAGAGATTCCCAGAACTCTGATAATCTCACACAAATTTCCATCATTCCCATTCAGCCAGTTTACTCAATCTTAACAATTTTGATGGACTTGCTCATTAAACAATGTTAGTCACTGAATGAGCTTAGGGAATTCTAAAAGTATGCTACTTTCATGTATTGATCACTTTTTGAAAGGAAAGCACTAAAGAAAAGCAAATCACTGTGCTTTCTGACCTCCCCTTCGTGTTCCCAAAGACAGACCCTCCAGACAGACTTAGCTGTTGCCACTGGACCCTGGAAAGTGACCTGTTGTCACAGGAGAGGGAGGTTTCAATGCACCCAGAAAGACTTGTTGCAAAGGGATCCTTCTTCTCTCTCAAAAACTATTCATTGCGATGATGTGTTTCTTTCATCTCCTGACCATTTTACTCTTTCAGAAAATGAACTGAGTCAAGGCACTTCTTTCCTTTATTTTCTTTCCCTTGCCTAATTATTGTTCTAAATCGGATTTTGAGCCTAAACCCTAATACCTACCCAAAGAAAGGAAGCCAAGTTAAGATAAAGCACTCACAGGTGAGGATTGTTATGCAGACACATCTTGCCATCTTCATTGTAAAAAGCTTCCACTGGTTTACTCTTCTCTCTCCAGGTGCAGAGCGTGAAATGCACTGCCAATAGAGCTTTCTTCCACAGATATAAGTTTCCTTCTTTCATACAGGTCTCAAAATAACTAAAAAGTGGCAGTTCCCCAGTCCAGCCCTGTTGTTCTAAGCTTAAAATTTTACTTAAAGCATGAAAGTGCTTAGAGAAGCAGATCCCATGAATCTAAGGCTCAAATTCTATAAGCAGTTCTTTTTTTTTTCTACTCCTTTAGTCTGTGCAAGGCCATTGTGGACTTAATTTTTAAAATGCACCCCATTGGTGCTGTGGATAAACACAATTCTATTCAATCCATAACTCCCTCAGTATGGCCACTAATTCCCAATTATTTTAAGTAAGTTTCATTCATTTCTCAAAAAAGGAACAGACAGGCTCTGGGAGTTCTTACCATGAAGTTGACTAGAATTTGAAGTGGACTGTCCTAGGGTTTCGGCCCACTCCCAAAAAGGTCAAAGACCCTCTCAGAGTACAATATGAGCGTTGGTACCACCAAAGGCTTGCACTTTCTCTCAGAATAAACAAACTCCGGAGTTCCAACTAGAGTTCCTGACTCCTTGGATCCAAATAAATGTGTAATTATCTGTTCTCTAATGCCTTTACCCACCGACTGATTCCATTTCAGTTTCTGTCTGACCCAGTCTGACATGTGAGACTTTCCTACAGGGCCCAGTTCTATCATTTCTAAATTCAATCTGGGTCAAAATTTTACTCAACATCAAAACACAAATCCAAGGAGCCTCACAATTCTAGAGATAATTTACCCATTATCCTCAGCTGCCACCAGGGAACATGAGTGGAAGGACCCACCAGGTCCCCACGCCTGGACACTTGTTGGTCCGGGAGGGCTGGGAGGTTGCTGGAGCTCTGCTTTGGATCCTGCCAACTATGCCAACGCTTGAAAGGGAAAATTCCAATCATGCCAAGTACAGTTTATTTGAGCAAAGAACAAAACATGATTTGAGGATCAGACAGCTTCCAGACCCAGAGCTGGTTCGGAGAACTCCAGCCAACAGTGAGATCTGACAACATTTACCGGGGAAAAAAAGAAAATGAAGCATAGAAAACAACTTAATTGACTACTGCTTAGTCCATCCGCCGGTTACTTGGTTACAGCTTAGATACTCTGTTGGCTGCTGTGTATCCTGCAAACAACCAAAGCCCAGTGACCGTGACTAAGTCTAAGCCTTGGACTATTGGGCCAGTGCAAACCCAAGCCCTCCAACAAATTTCATTTAATTCCAGAGAGGAAGTATAGGAAATAACTGCCCATACATGATGTACCACTGGACGCAGGTGACTCAAAAGCATTCCATCTGAAGCACCAAAGTCTCCATACCCCAGGGACCAGGCAAGAGGAAGACAGGCACTGTAAAACCAGAAAAGACGTAGGTCACAGTGGTGGTGAAGCAATGGCATGTGTGTCGCAGTGGGCTGTTTGTATCACTGAAAGCTCTGCGATTGTGCTTTTTAATGCATGAATTGTTTTTTTCTAAACCAAAACATCAGTGTTCAGGTTTAATTGCAGTATTGGCTCTTTATGATAAATAAGTGGGTTTGGGGCTACACTTTGGGCACCCAGTCTCTAAAAGGTTTGTCATCACTGGTATAGGACATTGGTATATAGCAGCAAACACAAAAGGCCCATGAATATACACCCCACTTCTGCATAGCAAAATTCCATATTCTGTTAACTTGAGACCACAAGGAAAGGCACCATGTTTTGCAACAGTGATTGCTACTCAGAATAAAGTAGTACTGAATGTCTTTCATTGGCCTATCCTTATTTTAATGACTGTGGAATTTTTTATAAAAGGCTCTGTTAGGTTTAGTTAGGTCTCCAAAGACATTTCACCTTAACATCAAAAATCACTCCAACAAATTCCCCTTTAAGGGAGTTTTTCCAAAGTGGGGCCGTATGTGCCCCTTGCTTTTCACACCTTCACACTGGCTCATGTATTCCCGTTGCCAAGAAAACCTTCTTCTCCCACCTCCACCTTCATCTGACTAACTGTGCCTCAGTGGTGTGACGTCCCAGGCTTCACTGTCCTCCCAGAAGGCCCTGCACTTCTCCCCATTCTGCTCCACATCCCACAGGGGCCACAGCGTGTCTCTCTGCTCCCTCCCTGCACGTGTGTAGTTCAATGGCTTATGCTTTGCACTGAAATATTTATCTATCTCCCCTACAGAACTGAGAGTTTCTGAGGTTAGAAACTGCATTTTGTCACCTTTGTGTCCCTGGCAGGTCATACCAACACCATGTGGACCAGCTCAGAAAGCAGCACTAGGAGGGGGTGGTCAGATCTGCAGAACTAATGTTTCTCCCTAAATACAGAGCAATTTAGACAAGGGGCCTCGCTCAGAGGCAGACGCCTTGGCAAGCAGAGACTTGGCTGGAGTTGAGCTCCAATTCACCACACTGGTAGGTGGTCTGGTGCAGGGGGTAAACTGCACATTATGTGGTGTCTGCTCAGGTGAAATACCTGTGTCCCAGATTCCTCATTAGCAGAGTGAACAATTAACCACAACTGTAGTGTCGTTAGGCAGATTACCAGAAGTAGTACATGGAAAGTGCTTTGCTAGGTGCTTGAAGGAATAAGGGCTCTAGAATTATTAGAAGTTACCGTATCTACTGTTTATAGCAGACACTGGGGAGCTGCTGGAAGCATTTAAGGCGTGTAATGACTTTTTTCACTTGACAAAAGTTGCCCCAGCAGCAGTGTAGAGAATGCACTGAGTGGAAGCAAAGGAAGAATCGGGAGGTTATTTACTACCAAGGGCGAGATGAGAGATATGACGTCCCAAAGCAGAGCAGGGGCAAGGACTGGGCAGCAGAAACCTGTCTCCTGCACATCCTTTGGCTGCTTCTGCTGCTCTGTAAACCTTTCTCCCTGCAGGGCCTCTCCACAGGAATCACCAAGAACCTGCACACAGCCCAGCTCCAAGGAGCGGGGCCAAAGCAATTAAGCATGTAACAATGCATTAAAACAGAAGGGCAGGCTGGAGGAGAGGAAAGCACCATAGCCTCTCCAGGGGACCTCGAAAGCCCTAACACGCATTAATAATGTCCCGGAAACTTCTGCAACCCAAACGTCCAAATGAGGAGGTTGAAACGAAAATAGAAGCTCATGCAGTGTATGTGTGCTCACAGATACACACGCATATGCTCCTGAGAAGGGCGCCAGACCGAGACAGCTCCAGCCAGCTGTGAAGTGTCTGCCAGACCCACGGTACCAGAGCTCACATTTGCAGGAGCAGGAGGCAGGGTGGAAGGAGAGCCCTTCGCCCACCAGGCCTCTCTCTAGATACCAAGCTCACGTGCTCCTTCTGGATTGGAAACACATGCGCCATCAGGCAAGGCAGGAACCAGAAATCAACAACACATAAAAATATTGCCTTGCGCAGACACTTCCCCTCCACGATCTCGCCCTCCTCCACGGTTCTCCTTCACTTCTTTATTGGCAGTGGCGATTGCTGGGGAGGGACAGGCTGTTGTGTCCCATAAATAATACGACAAGCGAAGGCTACACATATGGTTTGTGTCTCTATTTCTGAGTCATTCTGAATGCACCTGAAGCTGTAACAGCCAAGGGAGAAATTCCCCATGGCACACAAAGCCTGCTTTAGGAAGTGTGGAAGAAGGACTGCTCTTTCTTCGGGAAGAGATGCAGCATTGCAGTGTTTTGTGTGGCTTTGTCTTTCTCTTAGTACCAAATGGCTGTGGCACCCTCTCAACACCTGTAGTCATGACGTGGGAGGACATTCACCTCCAAAGTAGTATGCCCGAACATAGACTTTTAGAGCAAGAGTGTCTTCCGAGCAAGTACTTTCATCCTAGGGCTCCAAGACAGTATCAAGAGGTTCCTGAGAACCCCTCCTCCGCGTTTCATACTATGTGCAGAGTGTGTATTTTTTCCAGGAAGAAAGCCATAGGTCATTGTGAAATTCCCAACAAGATCCTTTACCAAAAATGTTTAGAATTACTGGCAGATGCTAAGCAACTCAGTGATCCTCTCCCTCCACATTCTCAACTGAAGCTTTGATTCTGTCTTTATTACTTCATTCGTGCAATATCTCAATTTATGCTTGAATATCTCCAGAGATAAAAGCCTGACAGAATAGCCTAATAGTTGAGATCAGGTGCTGCTGACTCTATGATTTGGAGAAAATACTTTAGCATGTCTCTCCCATTTCGTCATCTATATATGGATTATAATACCCTTAGGTATTTTTGAGAAGATTAAATGAAGTCATGTTGGCCCACTCAGGGAGATTTTTCACAGTTGAAGTCCCAAGGCTAAAAAAATGCACAAGTGCAGGACATCAGCAATGACAGCAAGCAGCATGGGGCAGAGCAGAGAGTCATGTGTGTCTTTATTGTAGAATTGCTATACAGGTTGCCATCTCATGTTTACATTCTTACATAGTGCTGTAACCAGTGTGTGTTCACCTGTGCTGAGTCATGGTTGCATAACTGCATCCCGCCATGCACCTGCACTGGACAAGCAGGGTCATGTCCTCAGGTGTCCTTTGATGCCCCGGAGCTTCGAGGCAGTCTGAGTGGTTCTCAACAAGTCAGATACACAGAACATCTAGCACTGCATAAGGGACATAGTGTACAATAAAATGATCACTACTGTTTTTAATCAGCCCCATTATTATTAGAGACAACTCATTAGCACTCTAAAAAGAAACATTCTTTCTGTGTCACAATTCTTCTTCCTTATATTGAACCAAAAGCTGCTTCCCTGCTTAGTCATCGATCTTTCTTGACACTTGGTCATGTGGAATGAGAGGCAGAGTTTAAACACAGTCTGTCCCATCACTCACGGGAGCATATCAAGAACTTAGATTCTAAAATAGACAGAAGGCAGGGTGAAAAGAGGAACAGGAGGGGAAAAGAGTAAAAAATCTTAAGATATATGTACATGTACCAACTCCACACGATGAATGAGTATACTCACTATGCACTGAAAGCATACGCTAATAAAAATAAAAAATTTTAAATAAAATAATGCATTATAATAACTATCATTCAACAGAAAGGAGAAAATTAAAGCTAGAGATCTTGAGATTCAAAATAACAAATTGTTTTATTTGTGTGTTTGTTTCATGAAGATATTTTGACAGTAAACATGTTCTTCATAGTTTGAAGTAGATTTTTTTTTTGTGGTACTGGGGATCCAACTCATGACCTCACACTTGCCACGCAGATGCTTATGCCACTGAGCTAAATCCCCAGCCCTGAAGTAGATATTTTAAACACTTAAACACCACTGGGAAAATTTGATGTCTGGATACATTTACCTTTTACCCAGAAGATTTTTGCCTGTGGTTCGTGTTACTGCCAAGCACTTTTATTAACACAGGGCTTCTTACACATCATTTCAACCCCTTGTCTCCCACTGTTATGCTCACTGACACCGAAGTCAGGGTGCTGTACCCCACAGTTTCCGTCCTGCTGGAGCAGAGTTGCTCTCTAGTCCTGACCAGCCATAAGCTCTGTAAGAGCAGAGGCAATGGCTGTCTTGTTCTCCTTTGAGTTCCCAGCACCTACCACAGGGTCTGGTTCCTATTAGAAACTTTACAGATGCTTGTTGAGTGAGTGGAAGTGAGTAATGAATGAACTTATAAACAATAGTAACTTACGCAAAGTGAGTCCTGTTCCCTTATTAATCTATAGTGTTATATACAACTCAGGTGATAAAAATATGTCCTATGAGGGCATTTGAGGACAGTTCTTACATCTTCTTACTCCTGGAATCACTTATTTTATTGAATAAGCACTCATGTGTCTTCAAGTCACTCTTTTAGTTATCTGTCTGTGTGTCCATTCAGCCAGCCCCACTCTTCTCTTTTGGATATTGAAGAACAGTTTTTGGGGGGCCATGGAAATTTGGGAGTCCTAAGTCTGGACCCTTTCCCACCTGCACAAAGTTTTCACACTGCCCTTCTGTTCTGGGGAAGACAGTGGGTTCTGAGGTGGAGGTGGGAGCTGGTCCCACCTTTGGGGAGTCAAAAGTTTAAAGGAGAGGATAATAGAGATGCTCTTTGACTAACAGTCCTGACATACCCCTCTAAAGTGGAAAAGCAATACTGCATGGCAAGTCAAAAATGCATTGACAACACCTAACTCTGCTCCCCGTAAAGGCGCCACTGTTCTGCTGTTCCTCATGTCCAGCTTGGACATAATCAGAACGTTCACATTAGCTCTCAGGTAAAATCATCTAAGAAAATTCTACTTTAGAACAAAGTGCTGAATGCCTCATGTGACATTCTGAAGACTGTACTGAAAGTGAAAAAACAGGATGATTGCACAGGTACAAATTAAAAATTTTAAGTAAATTTTTACTGAATTTGCATTGCTTTTACATCATCATGAAGTTGAAAGACTGAAAATCAAACCATCAAACTGAGACTATCTGTATTGAAGACTCTCTGAGCCCAATTTTTCCTTATGTTAAAAGTGTCTTTAAAATTAAGGACTATCTAATGGTAGAAGTAAAAACTGTACATGTGACTGAGCTATACGATCCAGAAGGGAGATTTTGATATACTAATCATTGTGATTAAGGTAATAATACTAGAGTGAGTTTGACTCTGCCCTCTTTGTTGTGGTCAGGAAATTGATTGAGCACTAGAAACTGGTCACCTTTTAAAAATCCTGTTATTAGTTTCTACCGTATTTTAAATAGTAGACTGGGCCAAATGAGCCTCTGCCAACAATGAGATAATGAGAAACAAGCAATTTGAAAATGGTAATTTGAAACAATTAGAAAATGATACAATTATAAGCAACTAGCAAAAGAAATTTGCGCTGTCAAATTCTACTTAAAAGGTCAGGCTCAATGGCAAGCAGAGATACAAAAACTAAAACTTTAGTGAGATATCATTTTTTGGGATAATTACAACTGGTAAAAATTCAAAAGGAAAGACAGGATATGGCGCTGGCCATCACAGGAAAACATGGAGCTAGCTTTATGTAGCTGGCAGAAGGAACAGCAGAACAGTGGCGCCTTTACAAGGAGCAATTTGGCAGCCAGTAGGAAAACTGGAGTGTACACACCCTTTCACACAGCACTCCCACTTGCAGCAAGACATCCTTGGGAGACTGTTGGCGACATCCACAAAGATATATGTGCAAAAATATTCATTGCATGCTATGAGTCATATAATTCATAATAAAAAGTAGGAAATTTTTAAGTATCTGATGTTAGGGGATTTATTAAAATGCAATAGATCCATATGATTGTACTCTATACCTATAGTACTTCCATGCCATAAATAAATTTTTACCAGAAAAATGTTTGCAGTCTATTGCTAAGTGCAAAAATGAAAGCAAGTAAAGTTTTCGGTATAGAAACTCAAAGATATACAGCCCTTCTGATCTAATTAACACCTAACCTCCTTTAGATCTTAACTCATTCATCTCATCTTCATCTCCTGAGTAGATATTTTGCTTTGGTAAGCTTGCACATCCCTTTCCTTCTTAGTGCTTGTCTATTATATAAATAAAGTTACTTGCACTCAGCCAGGTGACTCTAATATCTGACTCTGTAACTAGACTGTAGCTGAATGAGAGTAAGACCTGGGCGTAGCATATGTTAAGTGCTTAATGCATTTTTAAACACTGATAAGTGATAACACATTATATAAAATCTATATCTATGTATGCAATAGAAAAGGAAGAGCGCTCCCACTATCAATATTTTGATAATGGAGTTTCTAGGGTAATGGATAGGATTGTGAGTGGTGCTTTTTATTCCAAGTCTTCTGGATTATGTCCTAGAACTTCCATCATTTAAAAAGCAATTAGGGTTGAAGGAAACCTCCTCTGACTACAGGTTCCAAATTCCCCCATCTCTCTTCACTGCTGACCACTCCAGTTTCCTTTCCCACCACTTCTAGCCTTACCACCATCATTCCAGAAGTGGCCAGTGGATGCTCTGATGGAAGCTGGGGCATGTAGTCACTGGGGCATGGGTCGATGCTTAATTTATAAGAGATGATTAATAGTTTTTGGAGGGTGAACTGCAGAGGGGTAGGTCTGGAAGCAGCAGAGTCAGCTCTGAGTCTGTTTCTACCATCTGGCCAAAAGTGAGAGTTTGAAATAAAATCAGCCACAATAAAGAGTACTTATGAACTACTACTGGGAAAAAGAAAAGTAGGAATTGATAACTAAGTCGGAGAGAAAAGGTGTCAAAGAGAGCAGCAGACTTCTATCTTTGGAGACTATAAGGATGACTGTCCTATCAAAGGAGATGGAAATTTCACCATTTGTTAGAGGAGAAGGAGAAGATCTATTCATGACATATTGAGCTGGAAGCTCAAAAGAGAGAGGCGGGCTGGAAATTTGGACTTGAGAGTGAATACACATAAGTGATGGTGAAAACAGTACAGGTGGGTAAAAAAAAGATCCAGGGAGAGTGCTAGGAGCAGCAGACAGGTTGATCAAGGAGGAGAAGCTAGAAGGCACTGATATAGGGTAGACAGAAGACCGGGAATTCTGTGAGGGAAAAAAAATGACAGGAACAGAGATATGGAATAAGACAAGGGAGCAGGCAATTTGAGAAGGAAATTGTGGTGAAGATGAGCAAACGCATCCAAATTCTAGCTGTGGTCGATTTCTTTCCATTCCTCTATTCCTAGTATGTGTTCCTTCTACATAGCACAATTTGGTTCTTAAAACATACTCCATCTCCAATAGATATTTATCAAGTCTTTCCTGTTCAGCATCTGACATTGATTGGGAATTTGCCTAAAAACTTACGACCTTTGGAATAAATGTATTGGTTCTAGAAAAAGTTTGTCTCATGCATTAATTTCTCAACTCTTAACTAAAAATCTAAGATGATCCACGGCAACACTCTGCATTCATCTAAATTCCACTGTTGCATAGCTCTGTGACTATTCTCTTTTATTCCTGTGCATTAGTTGTCACCTTTATTATTTAGGAATATCTCTACCAATGCATTTTCCTTCCCTTTAATGTATAACGCCCTTTCACTTCACATCTTTAAAACCAATATTTGTCATTGTATCCAGAGAGAGACGGATACTCAGTAAAACAAATATGCTATGACTTATCAATAATTATCAAAAATGGAGTTCTTGGGTTCTCAGCCAGGCAATGAGCTTTATTAAAAATCTCTAAATTGTGACAGCTGTACGTGTGGTCAGCTCAGATCATAGATGGTTGTGCAAAGCCGTAGTGTGCAGACCTCTGGGACCTCTGAATGGTCTGCTCCATGGGCTTCGCTCGTTCCCTTAGGAATCCAGGGCCTACCGAAGTCTTGTCCTCAGGCTGGGGCAGGTATGTGGCAAGAGGGTCCAAGTGCTCCATGGACTCAGTGGAAAGCCAGAGGCAAGGAATCTGGGCTCTGCTTCCCATTGGAACTCTGGGACATGAACTCCTCCCTGCTCCAGGAGAGACAGGGTGCTTGCAATAGAGTAGAAATGGCAGCCGGTGTGTTTCTTTAGAAAGCGATGGATGCACTGTGATCATTTCTGTTCTTCCCTGCACCCAACAGATGGAGACCTGTGCTGTTGCTATGAGAGATGTGCAGAACCTCCTGAGGCCAGGGGAACATAAAATGTAGCTGTCCCCAACGCTTCTCCTCTCCAGGCCCTTCTCTGACTGCCTGAAATCTTCCTTATTTATCCCAATTTCCCCAGTGCCCACCATTCTACTCCTTCTGACCGTAAATTTTCAGTTGTTGATTTCAATTATCCATAATTGATAAAATTTTGAGTGGACATGTGTCTAGTTCCATGTATAAGGTATCATCTCCCCTCCTGCTTTTAATGCAAGCACTATACTGGTGGGCTAATTGTAAATGCAGTCAACTAAATCGCCATCTTTTTCAAACCAGGTCTTCTACCACTCTGTACTTGCATAAAACTGATTTTCTCTTTACTTTAAGTCAGTATTTGACATTTCGCCCAGTTGAATTTCACCTTATTGATTTTGGCTCATATTTTGAAATATCATCCAGTTATGGCTATCTCTTATTCAACATTTTAATCAGCCTTTAATCAGTCAATTATATGAAGACATAAAAAGATGTGTATATCAAGTTTGTGGGTAACTCAGGAAGTCCCACATCCCTGGAGCCTCCCTTGCTTTGGAATGACTCTAAAGCATGAGTCAGCACATAAAAGAACATGAGGGAGGGCTCCTCCCTTACTAAAACACAACACGAGACCTGCCAAGCTTTTCAAAGAAAAGCCCCAGAAACACGTCTGTCTCGGGGAGAAGGTCACCCAAACTCTTCAGTTCAAAGGACTACAGCAAAGTCAGACAGACCTGTACTGGAGTGCCAGCTGTGGGAAAGTTATTTTACTTTTCTAGCCTCGATTTTCATATTTGCTGATGGAAGTCATAAAAGTAAACAGCTAATGCTTTTCCTGTGACTACCTAATAGTCACTGGCTGGTTTAATATGATCTACTGTTACTTAAAAAATACACATTAATGAAAGAGTAAATCTTAATGAAAGAGTAAAAATTAATAAAAGGTCTAAAATGTACAATAGATACTGCAAAATGGGACAAAACTGTTCAAAAGGAAAAAGGAACTAGGATGGATGACAGGGGAAAGAACAACAGGGAAAGGGGAAAAACTGCAAGTCAGTTATATTATTTTTGTCTTCCAGTTCATTAAAAAGAAAGGTTTGTGCTAATATTAATTGGAGAAATTTTATGTCCATATCATGTACTTTGAGTAACTATTTTAAAGATAACAACATGTAATGTACTATTATTCTTCTATTATTTTGCTATGAAATTTTGTTTTACCTTTTTTCATAAAATAAAAAAAGAAAATACTAATTAAAATATGTCCATTCCTAATATGAAATTGTATCTGCATTTCAAGTGGTAACTAACTTCTTTTAAAATTCTTTTTTCAATCACACTAAGGTAAACATAAAATTTACCATTTTAAGTGCACAGTTAAACAGCATTAAGTACACTTTAAAATGTTGCATGCTTATCAGTACTGCCCATCCCCAGAATTTCTTACCACTCCAAACAGAACCCACAAAACAATAACCTTCTATTTTTACTTTGACCTTGGGAACCTCTATTATACTTTCTATCTCTATGAATTTGCCTCTTCTTAAAACTCATATTAGTGAAATCATATAGCATTTGGTTTTTTGTGTGTGTCTGGCTTGGTTCACTTAGCATAATATTTTCAAAATTCACCTTTTTAATGCTGATATATATTTTTATATTATACATTCGTGTATATTTCTTATATATTTATGTATATCGCATTTTGTTGATTTATTCCTTTGTTAGACATTGACTGGGGTGTTGTCCCTTCAGGCCCTTGAGAGTGAAGTCATGACAAATGAAAACCAGTATGCAAGCATTTGAGTGCTGCTTTTGGTAAGTTAATGTTTACTTGCTGTCTTCCTTTTACTCTTGTAACATATTTGGTAGTTAAACTTTTTATCATGGATGTATTTTTTTCTTTTCAGTTCAACTGTGATTTCCTTAAAAACAGTGACTATGTCAACAATTACTGCAATTCTACATCATTAGCAAAATTTAATGGAAGGAACAAATCTTGCTATGAATAAGCCTGAATTCAAGTCTCAATTCTTGCTATATAACCTTGCCAAACTCATTGAACTTACTGTCTGCTTATCAGCTTTTCAAGTTTGGTCATGATAATAATCAAGAGAGTGGATATGAAAATGTCTACTACAAAAGGACAGGGAAACTACATTTACTTTACATAAGTCTTGGTATGGATTAAATTCTCTTAAATGGGCCTTCTAGTTAATGATTTCCTATGTGTCAAGGTTTGGAATTCTTAACTCCAGACTAATCAAAGCTTATACTTATTGTTTGGCCCCAGCCTCGCATTGTCTTGGTGCTCCCATTGATATTTAGTTTCCCTTGTTCTGTTCTATTTTTGCACTCCATTCTGGCTACCAGAAGGACAGATTAATGAAGACTCATGTTCTTACAAAATAGAGAGCTTATTTTGGGTCACCTCCTAAAATTTCAGTTCCCTAACACAGCACTTTATGGGAAGAAAATGAAGCTTTTACATGCATCCTTGATTTACAGAAGCTTGCTATCCACGTATGTTTATATCTATGTACCTAAGTATTTTTGAACCGTATCTCATGATAAATTTAGCTAACTGCAATAACAGGAAAGAAAATGGTTAGGATTGGGAAGCAATAATTAGCTTCCTTTTTCCTTGTCACTATTCAAAGTCAACCTTGGCAAAACACCAACTTTCTTACAGATATGGCTGTTGGAAAATAAGGTCAGATGTGTAGCAACAACAAGTTTCTTAACACTGATCTTTGAAATCCAATGGACTAAGCACCCAACCATACCTAGACTGGGTGTGCCTCGTAGCAGGAGAAGGACGCCCTCTAAAGTCTCTGCAGAACAGACACAAATGCAAGTAGCTATGGAAGGGAGAGAAAGCAAGTGTCACTTACCCAATTCCTGACCCTTAGTTTGCCTATCAGAGTAGTCAATTTTCATTCATGCACACTTTGATTTACACATATTTTGGGAACCAAGTTCTTTTGAACATAGATCATCCGGGCAAGTAGAGGGCCTCTCCAGCTGAATGGGCAGAGACTGCCACTGAGAAAGCCAAGACCCTGCAGCCTAACTTCAAAAGAGAAGAATGGAAAGAGGTGCTGCTCCTGCCCCATACAACAGGGAGAAATTCATAGCCTGGCACATATCACCATGCTTTGCATTCCACCACTGCCCCTAGTAACAGTTTCTGACAACAAAATGCAGATGGAATGTACACTCCTGTTAAATCACTGCTCTTGTCTTGGATACAATAAAAAGACATTTCCCCTGAGGGGGTTACTGGGTAGAGAATGGATCATAGATAGTACTGCAGGGTGACTCAACAATCAAGATCTTTTTCTCTGCTATGTCCTTGGACCAGTTACTTAACCTCTTTGTATCTTGGTCCCTTCATCTGCACTAAAGTGAATTATAATCATATCTACCTCACCAGGTAATTTTCAGGTGTAAGTAAGTTGATGTATGAAAAGTAACTTAGAAATGTATCTCTGAATGCTCATAAAATTGACTATTATTACCTAATTCTCAATTATCTTCATATTTTTTATCTTTAAAAGAGTATGAGGAAGGGTAGAGTATTTAGATACTGTGTTGTTATACAAAAACAGACTCTTTTAAACTTAATATTATTCATTTTACAACCATAACCACCTTTGCTGTGGAGAGCTTGGGATTGAATGGGGATCCTAAAATACCATATACAGTGGTACTTTGGTTCATGAATAGTTTTGTTTGCAAACAATTTTGTTCTCAGAAGTGTTTGGCAACATTTTGTTTTTCTTTGAAAACTCTGCAATGTGTGACAAACACAACCATAAGTCATCTTACCCACACAAACACAAATGCCATGTTTTCCAAAGTTGTAGGACAAATTAAGTTGTGAACCAAGGTACCACTTTACCAAAGAAATCTGACAGCCTAAGGGAAGAAATCTGACAGCCTAAGGGAAGATATGTAATTTCTGTTGTGTGTGTGTGGGTCTTTCATCTCCCATTTCCTCTCTTGCCCCAGCCGGTCAATGCAAGTCTCAGCCCATCTTACCCCACATGTGATAGGAGGGTCGGTAGAAGCCTAGGGTTTTCTCCCTACCCATGAGTTCTGTTATGTCAGCATGGAATGAGATGCTACTGAGGCAGATGTGACAACACGTTGTACTCTAAGGGATTTGCTGAGTGTGGGGAGGTACCACACCATTGGCAGTTCAAAAGCGACCAAGAGGAATGCCAGGGCTAGGCAGGGTAGGACAAAACTTCAGCCTCCACCAGGACCAGGGAGTCAAATGACATACCAGAGACAGAACTGAAAGTGGCTGCATTTCAGAAACTCTCAGTGTAGAGATGAGCAAATGGCTCACAGGGAAATACCAGCTGTAATGCACGGAAGGCTCACAGAGCCACCAGCTTCAGCATGAGCACACAAAAGGCCTTGGGAAGGGTTCAGTTGAGAAACCAAGGGTGACGTCCAGACTGGTGCGCAGTATGTTAGGAGTTCGGAGCAAGGACCTCACTTGAGAGTTTGAAGGTAGGTTTTTAGGGAACATAACTTGTCTCGTTTCTATGTACCCAGAACTACAATCAGCATAGGCCTGTCCTGAATAAGTGTCTAGTAAATATTTGTTGAATATTTATGTATGTTTTCAAAAAATGACACCAAATCTCAGAAAGATTAAGTAACTTTCCCAAAGTTACAGAGATTGTAAGTAAAAAATTGGTCCATCTCCTAAGCCAGGACTCTTTTCCCCATTTTTCTATTCAGTGTAAAATTAAAAGATTTTGGCCTTGCAGGCAGGATAACTCAGCTTCTCTTTCTGGTTCCACCTTTACTTTTTGACCTTGGATGACTTGATTTTCTGGAGTTCAATTTTTTCTCTGAAAATTAGAATGTCCCAGGGCCCCGGAAGCATGGTGTGTGATTTCCGTGTTAAGGGAGCCCTGCGGGTTTGATCTGAGCTACAGCGGAGGACTTTCAGGAAGTGGAACAAGGAAGGCCAGTTGAAGGACAGCCCGCCCCCCAATCTGGAGAATGTGGTCCAGAAGCTGCGAGAACAGAAGGAAGGGGAGTGAGAGTCCGGGCTTCCTCTCAGGAGGAAGCTATCTCATCTCCTCACCTCAGTGAGCAGGAGGTTGCTGCTGTTCTGACCCAGCGAGACGGGCGTCCGGCAGCTCTGGAAGGTGAGCAGCTCCCTGATTTCACAGCCTTGTGACCACTCCAGCGAGGTGAAGTGGTTGATGATCCCTGACAATCGGGGCTAACTGACAATCGGAGGCTATGATTCTCAACGCAGAATGCCAGCTTCAGCCACATTTGCAACGTCCTCTTAAAATTTCATTCTCCTCTTAGCTTTTAAGCTCTCTCTGTCTGTGAGGTTCATCTATTCAAAACACAGTGGCCCAGAAGAATGAACTTCAAAACAATCACACAGTTGGTTTGAATTATATGCTATGTTAAAGATGCCTCGTATCAGATTTAACAAGGTTTTACTGCCTTGGCTTTAATACTATTGTTGAGGATAATTTGTGTGTGTTTGTACAGGCTTACTCCCAAAGGATCATATCATTCTATTCCCAGGAACTCCAAGGCAGCTGACATGTAGTCTTTGACGTCTTTTCGCATCTTCTGTAGCTGCCTTGGTTTAATGAAGTGAAGAAGGCTTTGTTACCTTACACCAGTGATCTTTAACCTCCTTGGAGACAGGGCCCCTTCCGGAATCTGAAGAAAGCTAGGGGTCTTATCCACTTCCACATTTCCTATTCCCAAGTCACATGTGAGCACACACACAAAGGGTTGTGTGTAACATCAAGTGGTTCTGGGAGCTCCTAATATAAGTAAGTCCTAGGTTAATTCAATACATGGTTCTGGTATAGCTGAACATAATAATGCAGGAAGAAAGAGAGATATGAAGAGGGAGAAAAGGAGAGGAGGGGAAGGAGGAGGAGAAGAAAAGAAAGAAGAGGAATAGAAAGAAGGAGAAGAAAAGGAAGGAGGGAAAGAAGGAAGGAAGGAAGGAAGGAAGGAAGGAAGGAAGGGAGGGAAGGAGGGAGGAAGGAAGGAAGGAAGGAAGGAAAGAAAATTGAACCTTGATTCTTATCTTACACCATATCTAAATATTAACTCTACATGGATCATAAGCTGAAAACTAAGTACCACTTCTAAAATAAAATATGGGAGAAAAGATTGGTGACTATAGATTAGACAAAGATTCTTTAGATGTGATACTCAAAAAATGAGATATAAAAAGAGAAAAGTGATAAACCTGCTTTATCGAAACTAAGGGTGTTTACTTTTTGGAAGCTGCTGCTGAGAAATTGCAAAGACAAAACCACAACTTGGAGAAAATATTTACAAAACATTCATCCCAGTTTTCCTCACTAAAAAAATTGGTCTGTAAGTCCTGCCCAAGCACAATTGTACTTTATTGTTGATCTATAGCTCTATAGTTACCTGGAATGGTTCCAGCATCATGCTTTTAGCTGGACATCACACAATCTAAAATAAAATTGGGTTCTGTGACAAAAACAAAAAGGCAGAATGCACAGTTATTATGTAAACAAAATGATACAGTACAAAGTTGTAAAAGAAAGCAAACTTTCAGTCCAATCAGTGCCCAGGATAAATCCACCAAACTGCAAACCAAAAGGAATGTGAGTAAAAAGAAAAGTTGCTGTGGAAAAGAGAAAAGATCACCAAGGGTGGAGCAGTCTACAGGGCTTAAGCCTGACACAACTGCAGGTGAGGAGGAGCTGGGCATGAATTTGGCCTTTGCAGCAAGAGATTTCGGGAAGCAGGAGGAAGGAGAAAAACCTTCGACTCGAGACAGAAGAAGATGGTTGCGTGTTACCTCAAAGACTAGAAAGGTGCTGCGTAACTGTGGTGGAAAAGATACGTGGAGAACTGGGGGTTTCTGTTGGACTGATGCAGGTTAAAGCAAATCCAAAAAGCCAGGTAAGCAAAAAACTCGGAACTTGGTGAAAACATGTGACTTGGCGGAAGTCAATTCATTCAGATTGGCAGCTCTTCCTGTAAGCCTCTAAGCAGGGCCATGAGCATTGCCTTCAGGAAAGATGTCCTCGGGGAAGAGACATCTCTCTTTGCAGCAATCGTGGCCCTTGTTGCTGACATCAGCACTCTTTCCCATAAAACTAGAGCACAGCTCACATCTGCAACCATCACCAAGTAGTTGTAATTGCCATCTGAACACACTCCATATGGTACAGCGAACAAACAGACCCTGCCCACACCCACCCGTCTGTCTCCCCACAGCCTTCTGCCCCATTACCATCACCATCACCTCAGTCCTGCCCTGTGCACATTCTTCAGGTGGCTCCTGCTTTTCATGACACTCATTGAGATTCATTTAGACCTGGTTTAGTCTGAGAAACAATGCAGGAATCAGAATCCAGTGAGACATGACTATGACCAGGCTCCCAAGGACAGTCTTGGAAAGATCAGTCTATCTCCATGAGGAACGTAGAGAGGAAACTTCAGGAATGCCACACAATGGCCACAGGCTGAGACGACACCCAAACTGGGGGGGGGGGATAGGAAGGGGCCCAGTGCTGCAGACTCCCAAAGGACACTGCATTTTAAGAATCCAGTTTGGACAGCCCAGATCATTCTCCAGTACCACTTCCCCACCCGACCGGTGGCAAACCATTTCTAAGGGTGAGCTTAGGAGCCAGAGGCGCCACTCATCCTGTAGTGTCTTCAGATTTTTCATGGTTTTGTTTCACCTTAGCAAGCGAAGCAAAACAAAAGAAAGATGAGTACCACTTTTTTATTGAAATAGCCACTTTTGTGTGAGAATCAGGGGGTGAAATAGGGTGGTTTCAAAAGCCTTTAAAGACCCCCCACTCCATCCTCCTAGCAAAGCTCCAGAGATGTTCTGTCTCGTGCTTTCTTCATATGCCTGTGTCTATCCCAGGGTTGCCATGGTGATGCTGTGTATGTTTGCACGGCTGGAAGGATCCAGAGATGGAAAGGGAAGCCAGGGTGGACCAGAGTAGAGAGTCCAGCAGGCATTCCTCTCTGCGTCTCTGCAGGCGATCAGTTAACAGAGCTAACATGCCCTTCTGAGGTTCGTCATCAAGCCTGCTGCTTCCAACAGCTCCGCAAAAAATATCATGAGCCACAACACTGACTCCTGGGACTGTTGGTGAAAACTCATCCTTCCCCAGGCAGTGTTCGCGGGTAAGAATTTCATCATGAGAATTCCTTGGGCCCTGCAGGCCACAGTGTTGCAATGCAAAGACAGTGAGGCAGCCAGTGGGTCACTGGGCAGGGACAGCAGGGACCCCAGGAAATACTCTGTGGGGTCACCTGTTCCTGCTGCTGCCTGAAACAGCTTGTCCATGCTGTGTGGACTGGGAGGCCAAAGCCCTCAGCGTCTGGAGGAGACCCCCCTTTCTCCATGAGACCCAAGCCTCGAAGTGTTTCTCGCTGGTGGAGGAACTCGACCCCGGTGACTGTTCCTGGCAATTTCTCAAGACAGACAATCTTTTAACCATTTCTTTGTCTTCTGAATCACCTCCCACTGTTCCCTTAATTGGAGAGAGCCATAACAGAGATGGTTTCAAGGGTTCTGATCATCTTGTACCTCAGAGAGAGGCTAAGGTTCATGTAAACGAAGCCTATTGTTAGGTAAATCATATAAACAAGTAATGTTTAATCCAGTGTCTAATATATATTAGGTGCTCAAAACATTTATTAAGCCAAGTGTGGCAGTATATGCTTGTAATTCCAGCATGCTGGGAGGCTGAGGCAGAGGGACCCTAAATTAAAACCCAGCTTGAGCAGCTCAGCAGGAGCCTGTCTCAAAATTAAAAAGTTTTTAAAAGGCTGGAGTATAGCTACATGTGCAGGCCCTGGATTCCAGTCCCCTGTACTGCCAAGACAGAAAGAGATGGGGCGGAGGGGAAAGAAACAAAAGGGATGGGAAGGGAAGAGAAGGGAAGGGAAGGGAAGGGAAGGGAAGGGAAGGGAAGAAAAGAGGAGAGCAGAGCAGAGGAGAGGAGAGGAGAGGAGACAAGAGGAGATGAAGAGGAGAAGAGAAGAGAAGAGAAGAGAAGAGAAGAGAAGAGAAGAGGAGAAAAGAGAAGAGAAGAGAAGAGGAGAGGAGAGGAGAGGAGAGGAGAAGAGAAGAGAAGAGAAGAGAAGAGAAGAGAAGAGAAGAGAAGAGAAGAGAAAAGAAGAGAAGAGAAGAAGAGAGAAAGAAGAGAAGAGAGAAAAAAGAAAAGAAAAAAAAGCATGCTAATGGGTAAAGCTTGCCCTAGGTGGAACAATGGCAAGTACGCATGGCTGGAGTCTCCACTGAGAAGTGTGGTGAGCACATTGTCATGGGGTAGAGACTAATGAATAGGATGGGGTGCAAAGTTACCTGTACCTCAAGCCTGTCCCTCCTCACTCCACAGCTCCTGTCCCTCACAGAGACCGGTTCTCACACAAACTCCAGCAGTATGAAGTTCATAGTTACTTGTCAAAGTATCAGTAAATCTCAGCTGAAGTATGTACTTCTCACTCTGGGCACCTAAGATTTTTCCAGAAGGGGTGAAGAGGAGATAGACTTGTAGCAGGCTAAAGAACAATGCAAAATATACAAAGTATCACTAGCAATCTTCTGTGCGCAGTTAAAGTCATCTCCTAGATTGGCATCATTCATCAAAAATGCACTGAAATGCATTTTACAGAATGCTGATACTGTGTGAACTTACACCCAATTGCTTTCCTAAATTTATGTGCTACTTCATTACTATTCAATACCACATCAAGTCTAAAACTAAAACAATTCAGGTACTCAATGAACATTTGCTTCGTACAGTAGTGCTTCCTGACTAGAGCAGTTTTGCCTGTCCACAGGATACTGATATTATATCTTTTATTGTCTTGACCGGGAGGAGAAGAGGCTATCATGGAAGCAGGCAAGAGTGTTGCTAGAAATGTTTTAATACATGAAAAGATCCCAGCCAAAAGCAATCACCCATCCTCAAAATTTTGAGAGACCTTAGAGAGATGGAGAGACAGGAAATACAACAGCACATAGTAAGACTCCTTTCCAGGTCCTGAGCACCAGACAAAGTGCATGAGATGGGGTAGCACATCCACTGAGAAATGAATGAGGGTAAGGAGGAAACATAACCAGGTAGATGATCTCAAGCAGAAGAAATTACTGAAGCCAAAGCTTGGAGAGGAAAATTTCTAACACTAAAAACACGACAGATATCTCACTCGAGAGATGCAAATTAAAACCATACTGAGATTCCACCTCACCACAGTAAGAATGGCTATCATCAAGAAATCAACCAATAACAAATGCTGGAGGGGCTGTGTGGTATAAGGAACCATTCTCCACTGGTGATGGGGGTGTAGACTGGTGCAACCACTGTGGAAATCAGTGTGGAGGTTCCTCAAAATAGGAATCTAGGACTAGAGGTTCCATTGGACCTAAGAATTGCCCTTCTTGATTATCTTCTTGAAAGAATGAAAAGCACCATGCTATATGCACACCCGTGTTTGTAGCAGCACAGTTTATAATCACCAAATCTTGGAAACAGCCCCAGTACTCATCAACTGGTGAAAGGATAAGGAAGATGTAGTTTTGTTATATGGTGGAGTACTACCCAGCCATAAAGAAGGATAAGCAGGAGCCATTGCTAGGTAAATGGACGTACTTTGACACCATACTCTTAAGTGAAGTAAATCAGGGTACAGCATGGTTTCTCTGGTGTGAGGAACTGAAAGTGTAAATAAAGACCAAAATTTATAATAAATATCGGGAAATAGGAAGAAAATGTTCAAACACTGAAGGGAGTAAAAGGAAGGGGAAGAGGGAAAGGAAAGAAAGGCAAATTTTTTAAAAATGAGAAAAGAAGAAAAATTGGGAATAAACTTTTTGTAAATGGGGAGGGGAGAGGAGGTTGAAGGGAGGGTCAGGGAATAGGAATAAAAAGACACAAGTTAGCACGTAAAGGTACAAACTCTCTATGATGAATGCAGTCATTATGTATATCTAAAATGTACCGATAAAGTCCAATTGGAAAAAAGTAGAACGGACGTTCCCTTAGCCAACCTTCCCCATGTGAAACACACAGACAGATACCACAGCACACGGAACATGCGTGACCTCCACTTCCACCAGGGGGTCACCTGCTTCTCAAGGGCCAGAAGTGTTTACCCCCAAAGCTGTTCACGCGAGTCTTGATGTTAGCTACTTATATGATGCAATATTAGACAAACTCAGGAAATATGCTTGCAAGAAGATCATCGTCAATTTTATTCAACACAGAATGCTTTTAGGACATCATAAAGATGTCCTTAAAAGAAAACCTTACCAAATTAGGTACAGGGGAAAAAACCTTTAACAGTTTTGGGAAGAACATGGTCTTTTAAATGTAAAGGCTTTATGCACTCATATTGCTCCTAAGTGTCCTTCAAGAAAAAAAACCGTAATTGGAAATCATAAATAATCCTTAATGGGTAAGAAATGTGTAAGAAAGTAACTCCAACACCAATCAATGAAACCCCTAAGAGAAGATCTCAGCCCTATTTCA
Organism: Dolichotis patagonum; assembly: GCA_004027295.1. Taxonomy (NCBI): domain Eukaryota; kingdom Metazoa; phylum Chordata; class Mammalia; order Rodentia; family Caviidae; genus Dolichotis; species Dolichotis patagonum. The sequence continues at coordinate 28,397 of PVJX010009964.1, forward strand.
AAACATGGATGAATAAATGTATATTTCTGTGTTTTGATTGATATAAATGTACATTGCACATATGCACCATTTCTTACAATTTCCTACTTTGCCCATTGTTTTTAGTACCAGGTACGGCAGCCTCTTGTCTGCTATGCCAGCTTCCACCACGTCTGGTACCACTGGGACACACAGAGGATGTGGCAATGGATGAGGAACAAGAGGTGAGCTAAGGTCAGAACATGCAGAGCTTTTAAAGCTATAATGCATCTGGACACTGCATGGTAATAGGGGCCATTAAAACTTTTTAAACAAGGGAGTGACTTGACCACATAATGTGCTTTACAAAGATACCACCCTGGCTCAAGTACAGGGCATTAACTGAAGTCCATCTGCAGGACTCTGTGGTGATTTTAGCTTCTTCTGATTCTGGAATAACAGAACAGCACTTGGAACATAGAAGTAGAAATGGATTCTAGAGACATTTTGGAATTAATATTGATGATGTCTCTGCGATGGAAAGCAAAACATAACTCAGCCAAGGTGAGAAGTTCAGATCAGTTTTGGACCTGTTGAGACTCGTTATCCCATGAGGCTGAGTGGCTGGATTCATGAGTACAACACTCAGAAGAAAGCCTTGGGAGGTGTACGTATATTTGTTAGTAATAAGCACATAGAAAGAAATTGAAGTCCTAAGAGTAAGTGAAAATACCTTGCTAGAGATACAGAATGAAAAGTTAGCCTAAGAGAGGGTCTATGAAATATTTCCATGAATCACTAAGAAAAGTACAGTGAAATAATAAAACTCATAAGAAAAATATTTCCAAAAGGACACATATAAAGCAAACACATAAAAAATTCTTAATTATATTACTAGTCATTTCCAAAATGGGATCATTTTTACACCACTAGATTGCCAAGAACTTAGTATCTGACATTGTCAAATGTCAAATAAGGATTTGAGGGAGTCGTACTGAGGACAACTGCTTTAGAAAGCAGCTTAGGATTGTCTTACAAACCTACCCAATAACTCTACTCACAGACACAGGCCCCAGAGAATCTCTTTAACATGTATACAAGAAACCACATTCAGGATTATTTCAGTACCATTGTTCTAGTAGCACAATATCAGAAACTATCTAACAGGTCAACACCAGAGAAAGCATGGGTTGCATACACATGACGACATGAAAGGGTTTTGAAAGCATAATACTTAATGGAAAACAAAAAATGCAAAAGACTTCATTTTGTATATTTTTTAAACATCTAAAATAAATAAAATCAAACAAATTATAATTTGTGTCTGTGTACATTTGGAATAAAGCAAAAAAATCAAAGGAGTGATAAAAAAAATTTAGATCAGTGATTTTTTTCTGGTGGTAGAAGAAAACAGGACAGACGGAAGAGACAGGAACGCATGTTAGGGTGAGTGCAGGTGGCCAGGAATGTACTCGTCTTTGGTTGGGTGTTCTCTGCACTACCATCTGTTTAAAAAGCCACACATTATGCATATTATTTTGTATGACTCAAAAGCATATTACTATTGATATGAATTAGAAAAAGTGCTCTTAAATTTCCTTTTTAAAAAATTCCAGTGAAGCCAGGTTTCTGGATTCAAGGGCTACATGGCTTTATTCCCTTGATAAAATTGCTTTTACTTGAGTGTGCTGTAAGACTCTAACTTCACTACCATAGATGCAAATCTGTGGCCTAAATAGGACACGTACAGCTTTGTGGCGATAGATAGATGGTAGGTAGATAGATAGATAGACAGATAGATGATTGATTGATAGATAGATAGATAGATGATAGACAGATAGATGATAGATAGACAGATAGATGATAGATATAGATATTCCTAACACCTTGATTTATTCCATGCATTTTCATTCTTCTGCATCCTGTGCATTTATATAAACTACATCATAGCCATCATATTCTTTGTGGGGAATGAAGCAGGATGAAAATAACCAATATTAAAATATTCACCCTCATGGGAGTAGAAACAATCTCAAATTCTTGCATATTTTTACCCATTTATGGCAGGGAATGCAGCAGTGTGGAGGGTCCTTCCCCCAGATGGCAGGGTGCTGCAGAAAGACTACCAAGGTTCCCTAACAGCCTAGGGGTGACCAGAAAGGCCCCCTGCAAGTTGTGCCAGAGAAAGGACTGGTGGCGCAGTGAGGCCGAGGGCGCTGACTTCTCAGCCAGGAGCGCGAGTAAAGCAGACACAGTCTGAGGTTTCTACAGGCCCTGCACCTCAAGCTCTCCTGAGCCCTGCCTGCCCAGGTATGCGGTCTCCCAGGCCTGCCCAGACCAGGACACAGGGGCTGGCACCTTGGTAACTACCCACTCCTGCCCAGGGAAGCGGTGGCTGTCAAGCTGGGCAGGGCGCCTGCTCTGCAGAAAGATGGAGCGTTTCCTTTGACGTTGCCCTCTCTGTGAAGTGTGGCCCAGCTCCCAGGAAGCCTCCCTCCCTGTAAGTAACCCACTTGGCTGGCCACAAGAAGGTTTCCTGTATCCCCAAGGCAATCAAGATCATTGGTTTCTGACTCTGTGTTAAGGTAATAATCCTTAGAGAAGTCGGAGTTCAGGTCCTGATCCACCCGTGCTGGCCCCTCACCCAAGCCAGGACATAAACAGGACCCCGAAAACTCATTGTTGAGGAAGAGTCTGCTTCGAGCTGTAAGGGAAAGGCTGGAAGAAGCTTCTGATAGCCATGGAGCCCACCCACACCGTGCCTTGGCTCATAGATGACCTGTATATCTTCCGCATGATACTTGTCTACTGTTCCCCATGACACTCCTGCCACCAGGTTGCCTATAAACAGACTTCTGTATGAAAGAAGAAGAAGGGAGGGAAGAGAGGAAGAACAGAGGAAAGAGGAGGATAAAAAGGAGAAGAAGGGAGATTAGAAAAGAGGAGAAGGGGTGGCGGAGGAAGGGGAAAGAGAAGGAGGAGGAGGTATACCTGCTCTCAGGAGACCTGTAGCTATGAAAAGAGCCAGTCCTTTAGGAGAGCTGTCCATGATAGTATATCCAGGTCTCTTGGGGCCTGGGCTTCTGCAGGCCTTCCTCCTCCCTGGGAGGCCTCAGTGCTCCTCCTAAGGAAGAAGCAGGGTTAGGCTGCCTCTTCAGGATCCATCCAGATCCCCACGTGCTCACCACTCTTTCACTCCCTCTCCTGTCGGTGTCCTCGTGACCAAGCTTTCTAAGGCGGCCCACCTCACTCCAAGCACAGAGAGGCACTTGGCCTGCACGACACCTCAAGCCCTGTCTACTCAAAAGCCATAAGGCGGAGTTCTTGGGTTTTGGGGTGTCAGGGAGGTAGACCGCATAGCACGGCATGGATACCAGAGCCTGTAGTGAAAGAAACGCTGGGACTCGCAATGCCCTGCCAAAACACAGCCGCTGGCGTGGAGACAGGAGAAGCCAGAGAGTCCCAGCCTCCTCCGCCCAGGAGCAGGGGACTGAGGAGCAGGGCAACACGTCCATCTGAGGGCCCCGGTGACGGTCTGTCCCTACCCATACCCTTGGCGCTCGTCTCCATGGAGAGCTACAACCCTGCCTCCCTTGACCAGGGGACTTCCTCCAGCCTTCCCCTCCCACCTCTGCCTCTACTTATGTAGAGAACCTGAGATTTCTAAGTCAAGTGGTAGAAAGTTAATAGCATCTAGGAAAAATTTTTATTGAAAAACTGTCATTTCCAGCCCCTGGCACCAACCCAGCTCCTTCCTCTCTGCCTGGGGCTTTCTCCAAGGCATCCTGCCTGGCTTTCTTGCTTGGCTTCTCCCCAGCTCACCTCCACTCGGATCACACGGAGGGATTTCCATTCCTTATTCTGGTTGCTGGCACCCCACACCCCAGACCTCTGATCTTCAAGCTGTTTAATAAAGTTAAATAATGCACAAAGGTAAGCATTTTTAGCATCATGATTCCAGAGTAGAAAATGTTACGTAAATTATTCTCTGACATTTGATTGATTTCTGGCCTCAACTTTAAATTGCATTTGCAGAAAATAAGCTTTTCCCTAAGGTCAGCATCACCAAAGTATATTTCATGGAACACCAGTTTGACGGAAGGCACCTCAAAACAGATCCCATGGTTTAAATATATACATATAGGTATGTATATACAGATATATGTTCTCTCGCATAGCACACGCTCCTTCCAGAACGTCTCATGGTTATGCATATTCTAACTTTTCATAGAGCTAGTCTTACTGTACATCATTTTTTTATAACACCTATGAGCAGAACCTTTCTGGAGAGCCCATGTTGGACAGCACTTTTCTAAGCTTATCCTTGGGTTGAGATTATAAAGTAAGAAAATTCAAATCCTCATTTATTTTAGAAAACAGTCATGATCCGTAAACACACTAATCTGTACACATTTTCCTGATTCTTAAGAGCCATACTTATTCGTGAAGCTTCTATAGAGACTGAAATTGCGGTTAGAACGTTACTCAGCAGGCAAACATTATGCCTCACCCCATGGAACATCATTTCAGCCTATTCCCAGAAGGCTTTTGTAAGATCCTTCCTCAACTTAGGGGAACAGAGTGGTCAAAGGACTACTTGTTGGACATTTATTACCCCTGTCATTTTTCTTTCTAGTAGTCAAATTTTCACTTCACACAGCAATGTAAATTAAAGCTGCAATAAGATATCACTAGACAACTAGACACCTACAGGAATGGAAAGAAGACAGAAAGAAAGAAGATAGAAAGAAAGAGAAAGAAAGAAAGAAAGAAAGAAAGAAAGAAAGAAAGAAAGGAAGGAAGGAAGGAAGGAAGGAAGAAAGAAAGAAAGAAAGAAAGAAAGAAAGAAAGAAAGAAAGAAAGAAAAAGAAAGAAAGAGGAGTGGGGCATGGTGGTGCACGCCTATAATCTGCGTATTCAGGAGGCTGAGGCAGGAAGATTGCTGAGAGTTTGATGCCAGCCTGGGGCTACCTAGTGAGTTCAAGGCCAGACCAAACTACATAATGAGACTACATCTCAAAAAAAAAGGAAAGAAAAAAGGAAGGAAGGAGAGAAAAAGAAAGAGAGGTAAGGAAGAAATAACATCAAACACTAGTAAGAAAGAGGAGAAACAATTATTCATACAGTGATGATGGGAACGTGAAGTGCTATAGGTACTTAGGAAAACAGTTCAGTGGTTTTTTATAAAATTAAACATTTAACTACCACACAATCCCACAATTGCACTCTTGAGCATTTATCCCACAAAAAATGAAAATTTATGTTCACATAAAACCTTGTACACAAATGTTCACAGCATCTTTATTTGTAATGACCCCTGTACAGTCTGAATGTTTATTTCCCCTCCACTCTAAGATTCATTTGTGGAAATCCAAACCTCCGAGGGGGCGGTGTTAGGAGATGAGGATTTGGGGAGGAAGGCAGAACCTTCACCAATGGGATTAGTGTCCCTACGACAGAGGACCGAGGGACACCTTCATCGCTCCTCCTGCCATGCAAGGACACAGCAAGAGAATGGCCACGCATGCACCAGAGAGCAGGTCCTCACCAGACACCAGAACTTGGGAAACCAGCTTCGGTGTTTAGAGGTCGCCCATTCAATTGGACTTTTTTATATCAGCCCAAATGAACCAAAACAGCCCATATCTGGAAACAACCTAGCTGCCCTTCCACGAGTGAATTTTAAGCAAACTATGGAACAACCATGCCATGAAATACTACTTAACAATAAAAAGGAAGGGACTATTTCTAGATGCAACAGCTTGGATAAATCTCAAAGGAATTATGAGTGGAAGAAGCCAAACCTGAAATATTATGTACAGTATCGTTCCACTTATAAAGCATTCTCTAAATGACAAAATTAGAGAGGCAAAACAAGATTAGTGGGGTAAAGATGGCATGAGGAAGAAGTTGGTGTTGTTATAAAAGGAGAAACAAAAGCAGCTCGTGGGCAGGGGACCGCTCCAGAGCGTGTTCAATAAAGGACACGAGAACCTACACAGGTGATAAAGTTGCATAGAACTGAACACATACATATACACACATACACACATAAAAAGAGTGTGCAGATCAAACGGGATTATGTACACAGACCATCACCACATGGTGAATGTAATCATTATGTTCTGCAAACATGTACTAATAAAAATTTTAAAACTAAACACAAGTCTAGAAATCCAAATAGGATCAGTGGATTTTATCAGTGTCAACTTCCTGGGTGTGATGTTGTACTATGACTTTTCACGTTTCTGATGTAGACAAATTTATGTTTCATAACATACTGATCCGCTGCACTGTCTCCTTTGGGAAAAAATAATAATTATAATGAAAGAATTCACATTAGATAGAGACTTTCCTCCCAATGAGAAACAGTTTTTAGACAGTGATGTTAATGACCAACATTCTCTGCGATGGCTCCTGGAAATAAGACACAAATGTACACAAAATGTACAGTTTTGCTGTGAATACAAACCACTTCCTCTGTGTAGTTTGATTCCAGAATTGAATCTGCTGGGCGTGGTGCTGTGCTAGATGCTGGGAAGTGGGATCCAAAGTTCACGGCTGCTGCAGCAGTTTAGAGAGACTTTGTCTCAAAATAAAATGTAAAAATGGCTGGGGATGTAGCACAGTACTTCCGGGATTCCATCTCAAGTATTGTTCGCTATCTATCTATCTATCTATTTATCTATCTATCTATCTCTTAAGTTTGATCCTAGAATAGAGGTCAGTTACTTGAACAAACTTTGACCCTTCCAGGATTGGCTTCAAACTCTGTTATGTGAGACCAGAACCAGGTGTGCATAATTCTCCCCAGTTGGAGCAGGATGTTTCTCAGCCTCCCAAAGGGTGGGATTCAGTTATGGGACTGTCCAATGTAGCTTTGGGACGAGCCATACTCCAGCTCTGTGTCATACCCAGTTGGTACTTCCTCTCACCCCTTCGGGATGATTCTGTCTCTAGACTTGATAATTCCATTACACACCTCGCGCAGTCAGTGCTGCACTGGGGATCTGCCAGGGGTCCTCTGAAGACTGCGTTCTCTCATCTCCAGTGATGGCCCGTGAGGATCCCAGCTGCCTTGGCTTCCCTGGTCTCCCAACCCCACCTCCTCAACTCAGGGAGCAGCTGCCCCCGGGGGCTCCTCTTAGCTCCACTGTGATCCGAAAGCTTTTCCTAGATGATGAGCAATCGTAAGACCTCTCTCATTGATTTTCCTGCCTATTATTGGCCACTCTCCTTTAGTTACTTGCTGGTCCGTACCCTGGGCGTTGTTTTCTCCTGCATGCTGATGTTTTCGGTCAGGTCAGCGTGAGTGTGAATCTGATCCTCCTTGTTCGTGTAAGTGAGGACACCGCTGTAGTCTGCAGTGTCAGGTTAACACTTGAAGGAGTAATTTCTCCAGCTTATTCTCCCGGGATCTTACTCTTGCATTAGAGTTCTGTAGAGCTGCTTTGGTCTCTAATCCTGAGAATACTAAAGAAACTAGGTGATTGAATAATGAGCTCTTGACAGCTTTAGAACTACTTTGTCAGGCTGGGGATCTAGCTCAGCAGTGCAGTGCCTGCCTGGCAAGCATGAGGTCCTGAATTTGATGCCCAGTAACAACAACAAAAAAAATTAGAAATAGTTTGTCACTTATGTACACTAGCCCGGCTCAGGTCCTGGTCAGTCTGTGCTGCTGTGAGCCATGCAAATCCAGCTAATACTGCATCCTGTTTGCCTTTTCTCTACCTTACTGGCCAGGTAGCATCGCATTGTATCAGCTCCAGCTACAGATTGAAAGCAAAAGCACTGCCATGAATAATGTAACATTTCATGGTCCTAAGAGTATTCCAAGTTTCTTGGTGAAATATTAATGTACTAACTGATAGTTTGTATTTTAAAGGTACTATTTGTATGTCCCTGAATTGCAAGGACTTTGTTACATTAAAATGTCACCCAATTTGTTAGGGAATAAGACATAGCATTTCCAAATTAAATGATTACCTGAATTTTAGTTAGGATCTATAAGTTTAGAGGGTCAGGTTTGTATTGTCTACTGATGAAATTTTTAATTTTTCAATATTAAAAAAGTTCTGTGTACCAAGGAAAAGCTGGTCCTTTTTCCCCATCTTGGCTGGAGGTGAAAGACCCTTAGCTATCTAATACGTCTCTTTTGCCTAAGAACTTCCTCCAATTTTGCCAGATCAGAGGAATTCTAGCTAGGTACCTCATAGAACCCTATATTTTTTTTTCTTTTGGGGCATTTTTTAAAAAATTATAATTAAATGATTTATACAGATTTTTGGGATGAGACAAATTTTCAGACTCCTCTTCCTTCCATTAGAGGATACTAGAAAGAAAATAGTTTAACCAGAACTGGGGTCGTTCCCCAAGTTATAAATAGAATAACCCAGAACAATCACTAAGTGCTAAGCTTCCAGGCTTGATCAGAACTGGAAAGAGCCTAGGGCTCTTTAGCCCACTGATGTGGGCCTATTATTCCTGGAGGACTAAGCAGAAAGTCCTGCCAGCACAAAAATATTCTCCTCCCGGCTTGGCACTCAGCTGTCTAGGCTCTAAGACAAGACTGTGCTTATCTTCTAATGCTATCAGTAGTTTTAAGTTGCTGACAGGCAACTTAAAGAGGGACACAGCAGGTCTCCAAATTTCCCTGGTGGGTATGGGGGCCACTGTGACTCTTACTGCTGGGCTGCAGTCTGAGAAGCTGTCAGTGGGCATGTGAGTGCGTCCAGTTCAAGCTAGCTGAGATTGAAGATGCAGGGAAGGGTGTGGGGCCTTTTGAATGTAAAGCAGGAGATGATATTTTTTTCCAAAAGAAAGTTCCAAGTGGGTGCCAGGTCAAGATGCTTATGAACACATGAACAGGAAAGCGGTCCTTACAACAGAACAGCCAAGCCGCAGACGGCCATTGTGCTAGTCGGCATCCCGTCATTGGATAACATACCTGAGATAACCACTGCAGAGGGAGGAAATATTTTATTTTGGCACACACTTTTGGAAATGTCACTCCACTGTCACTTAGGCTTTTTGCTTTGTCCTGTGGCAGCACAGTACACTATGGAGGGATTCATCGCCTCACGATGTCTGGGAAACAGAAAGATCGGGAAAGGCCAGGGTCCTGGCATTCCCTCAAAAGCATTATTCCAGTAACCCAGCTTCCTTCTACTAGGCGCCACCTCCTAAAGGTCCCAATGGCACCAGAAGCTGGGGACGAAGCTTTTAACACATGAGCCTCTGGGGAACAGTCCCGATGTGAACCCCGGCGAACATCTTTTCTGCGAAGCCCGCAGACTCGAGGCTTACACCTTTGTGCAGTAAAGCAGGACGCTCAGTCTAAGTCACCAACACTGATTCAGGGGGCACATTGTCTCTGAGCCCACCCAAGCTCTTCCACGGGACACTCTACTCAAACCACAGGCCACTGTGTCCCCAGGGGAGGAGCAGTGTCCTTGAGCTTTGCTGTGTGAGGTCCAGAGTGGTCTCAGCTCCTTAGGTTGCCGGATTATTCACAGCTTTCAACAACAGAGAGGTTCACAGGCCTGGAGACCCCCAAGAAGGCATTTCAGAGGGGTGCCTTTAGGTTAGGGAAGTGATGGCTGTGACTCCTTCCCAGACTCTGGCAGGAGTTTAATCATCATTGTCATGTGTTAACAGAATATGAATGATATTGCAAGGTGTAAACCTAATCTGACTATGGTTTTTAAAGGTGGGGCCTTGCAGAGGTGACTACCGTTAGATAAGGTCATCACAGCGGATTCCCCACGATTGGACCCTCGTAGATTTCCAAGAACAGAGGCCAGGTAGACATGCACAGGAAGCGCACATGTTCAATGGTCCTCGTTGTCTAATGTCCTGTGCCTTTTCTGACTCTGCTAGGAAAAAGGCCACCAGTGGATATCAGCCTTTCAGAACTGTGATCCCAAATGCGCCTCTCTTCCTTCTAAAATTGGCTTGCTTCAGCTTTTTCATGGCAGTAATGCAAAACAGACTAACACAACAACCTTTCGGGGGGAAGAAGAAGGGATTGCATCAACAACTGGACCACCTTTATTTAATGTTTCCTCCCACATGGGTCCCAGGCTGGCAGCGAACACCATTCGGACAGCACGAAACCCAGCTGAGCTCTGTGGTCTAGTCCACTTACCCCTCCTGTTAGTGGGGCCTCAGGAAACAGAACTGCACGATGCAGAGATGACCCTCAGGCCGCCTGGAACCCTTCTCAGCACAGGGCTGCACTTCCCTGCCAAGCCCTGGAGCCCCGCAGCTCCTCTTACTTAGCTCAGTAACATCTGTGCCTTTCCCTCAACCCATTTCCAGATCTGATAACTGTAGAGAAAGGGAGCGGCTCAGGGAAGGAGAGTGGGAGAACGGTCCCTGCACCCTGAGAAGCTGGCATTGCTGGACTGTGCCCAATCAGACACAAAGAAGCCATCTGGTCAACTTAGTTTTAATCCCATCAAGTTTTTTTTATTTTTTAAAAATTTGCCAGTGGCTCAGGCGTGAAGGGAAAAACTTAAAAATAGTATAATTAGATGTGATGCCAGAAAGTCTTGTCATGAACCATCCAAGAACAAGGAATGAAAATAAAGCAGAAAAGACAAATACAATTAAATAAATACACTGAAATAAATAATAACAAACCCAAGCAGGCCTTGGCCTCAGCTCCCGCATTCTTCTAGGCGGTTCACAGCCCTCTGTGCACGGGGTGTTTGGCAGGCTGAGCCTAGCTGGGCTGGGCTCAGCCCGGCTCAGGAATGCGAGCAGGAAGAGGCGTTCAGTACCTCTGCCCCTGCAGGGTCTACTGAGGGGCCGAAAGGGTTGGAACTGATAGGAAGAGGGAGAAAAACAGGAAACAAAGGCACAGCTGTGCAGGGGGGACTCTCAGAGCATTTAGTAATGAGCCTTTTCCCAAGGGGCTAAGTCACCCACTGATTATTGACCACATGAATGTGGGTAGGTGGGGACATATGTATGTCTTTGCAGTTCGTATGCCAAGGAATAAGTAACCTTCCACTAGTAGTTATCTATTAGTTAAGTCACCCATAACTCATTAGCTCACAAATCTATACGTGATTGAACCTGGCTAAGCAGCTTCTCCCTACTCACTCCTGAAGTCACTTATCAACTGTAGTTAATTGAAACGTCATCCAGGTGCTGGTTGGTCGAAGACAGGATCACTCACCCATCTGGTGATTATGCCAGTGGTTGGCTTTGTCACTTGTTTCTGGCATGTTCTGCGGTGGAGGAAATGCTCCCGGCAGCAAAAGGAGGCAACTCCGGTGCATAAGTACTGTCCAACTGCGTCTCACCTCACATTTGCTAATGTATTTGCCATGGAAAGTTATCCCACATTAGTCAGATTTTCTTTACTATAATAAATATTTGAGATCATCAATTTATGAGGAGAAAGGATTTATTTGGCACATGGTTTTAGAAGTTTGGGGATCTATCAGCAGGTGGCAAGGGAACACAGCATTCAGGAAGCCCAGGACAGAGCAAAACCACTTTTCTTGCAGCCAGAGAGCAAAGAGAGGGAGCAAGAGACATGGGCCCCATAATTCCCTTCCACCCAGTGACCCAAAGACCTTCCAGTAGGCCCCACCTCATAGAATCTCACCAATTCCTGACAACGTCAAGCTGAGAAACAAGCTTCTAACACACAGCAAATCCTAGCTGGGAACCAGCACCATGTGCAGGCCACCACCAGACTGGAACAGACAGACTCCAGCCCCTTCTGGGATATGGGCTGGCAAACAAGAAGTACCAAGCCTCTCCGCTCCACCCCATGCCCCGCAGAAAGCGACCGGCCAATCCAGTGATGACAGCGGGGGGAGGTGAAATGAATTGGATGCCTGTGGTGCTTTGGTGTTTCACTAACCTTGCAGGTCTAGGGCCAGTGGTCTGATGATGGGTTCGGAGGACGGCGGTACACAGTGTGGCATCTACGGAGGATCTCCTTCTGAGGGATGCAGCAGTTGCTGATTCCCTATGGACTTGTTTTGAAGTATTATATCATTTCAATTGTTTTGCTGGGTTGGGTTTTATTCTCTTTTGCTTGATTATTTCAAATCCAATGGCAGGAGAAGCTGTTTCAAAGATAGCAAGATATATTATGGTAGCAATTTTGGATCTACTATAGGCTTGTTTTGAAATCCTTTGTTGCATTCATTGTTTTGTTTTTATTGTATCTATTCTGTTCTGTTTGATTTTCACTATATTCAAAGTTATCTGCAGCTATTTTGAAGACATCAAAAGGCATTATGGTAACTATTGTTGATTTACTAATGTTTTGAAGTCCTATATCTTTTATACTGGTTTGTTTTTATTGGTTTTATTCTGTTTTATACTCTTTAAAATTAAAAAAAAGCTTCCTCTCTTAAGCTGCTTGTATTAAGTATTTATCACAGTGACAGAAAGCTGACTAATGCATTATTTCATGGAAAGAAGTACATCGCATAGTACCTGGCATGGACTTTGAGAGATTTAGCTTCAGCATGCAGAAATTTGCATCTAAGGGTGAGCATGTTAGCAACTACAACTTAGGAAAAATTCGTGGACTTGGCTTTTCCAACACTAAAATTTAGTGTCTGACAAATAACAATACAATAAACTCAATATGCAGATTCGCACATCAAAAACCACATGCCACATGGAATTGTTTAAGCTGTGGGGCCTGAGGGCCTGGGGGCCCTCCAGACCTTAAGCTCCCTTAGAGCCCATGACTCACACAGCCCCAGGAAGGAGGGAAACATGGTGATTAGACGAGAGGGCATTAACCCTGTCACACCCAGCTTTCTCCATTGCCCAAAGTGGGTACCCAAGAAATCATGCCCAGAACGGGAAGAGTTTGGCAGAGTGAGGCTTGATCTTCTCCAGATTCTATTACGGAGCTCAGTCAGCTCGAGATCTAACACAGAAAGGGGCATTTAGAGGGCTTGTAACAGGCGAAGGTGAATTTGCCAGAAAATTGGAAGTCCCTAGCATGAGCATTTGAGAAGGCGGAGGTCAGGACCTGTCCTCACACATGAAGAGCGCCAGACACGTGGTACGGAACCTGGGCGGGGTCTCCTGTGGCTTGTATCAGCCAGTGCTAAGAATCCCGAGACTGTTCCACAGCCAGTGTGTAAATGTGCTTGCTGGCAGGAAGCACATTCATAATTAAAGTGCTTTGGGGACATTAGGAGAATGTTTATGTAAGGCTCTGAGTGGTTTTTGGATGCAAGACTAGGGCTTTAAATGGCCTGTTTGCAATCAGGGATATATGTTTGTTGCATCAATAACCAAGATCTAGAGAGGAGTGGGGCACCATGGCTTGTCATTCAGTCCATCAGAGGCGCTTGCTCCAATGGTCTCAAAAATATTGACACCTGAGTGGGAAAAGATCAGTAGCCAAAAGACTGAAGTGGGGTAGGTTGAACATTTTATTCTGGTTTTCCAGTTTCAGCACTGAAAACTTCCTACTCAAGAAACTCCACAGCACCAGACAAATCAGGTTTGTTGATCATCCTAAAACTGGGATATCTTATAGTCACCCACATGGTCACCCACCCAAGGGCTAAGGTAAGGGCTGCTCAGTGAGATGCAACAAGGATCTTGTACCCAGAACAAATTAATGTGATAAAGGGCACCTTCCACTTCCTCTATATTGGTCCTTAGTTGATGGATTAGTCAAGTTCTCAGAGAAATAGAACTATATAACAAAAACAAGAGCAAAGAGGAGAGAGAGAGAGAGAGAGAGAGAGAGGATTGGCTTGCACAACTGAGAGGATTGGGAAGCCCAATCCACAGGGTCGGCCAACGATCTGGACACTCAGGAAACGTTGTTGTTACTATTTTTTGTATGGGGCAGGATTTCCTCATCCTAGAGAAATCTTAAGGCTGGCATTTGCCAAGATGGAGCCCATTCACTTTAAGGAGGATAATCTGACCTGCTCCAAGTCTAGTTATTTAAATGTTAACCTCTTATAGCTTCACATACAAAATAGCCTCAGAGCAACATCCGGACTGGTGTTTGACCAAATATAGGAACACTGTAGTCTGGCCAAGTTGGTGCACAAAATTAATCACTACACCTGGTCAGATACAGGTTTCTGTGCTTTAGATCTCAATGATCCCCAAAAGGCTCCTGTTGAAGACTTGGTCCCCAAGATGACCCTATGAGGGACAGCAGAGCCTTTAGGTGGTAGGCTTAGTAGAAGTCAGGTCCCTGGGGCTGCGCATTTAAAGGAGGATATTGGAATCCTGCCCTCTTCCTTCCTGTCCTCCTGCCAGGAGGCAAACAAGCCTCCTCTGCCACATACTTCACACCATGACAGTTGGCTTTGCCATGGGTCCCAGTGACAGGGCCACAGGATCACAAACAGAAGCTAAAACCACGAGCCATCATGAACCATTCTCTCTCTTAGGTCAATGATCTAGATACTTTGTCACAGTGACAGAAAGTTGACTGACACACTAGTCCAACAGAGGGTTCTGACAGGGGCCTATCAGGGGCTCTTTGGGAGCAGGAGAAGATCAAGGTCGGGCTAAGTCCGGGCCAGGGGCCAGTCTCAGTTTGCTTTATGGTGTTTTGAAGTCACAGCAACACTGGAATGGAGCACCAATGCCTCATCTCCTCCCTAAACTGTGGGAGGAATTGGAAAGCAGGAACGCTGGCCTCCGCAAAAGTTCTGGGTGTGCTAGAGTGGCCTGGCCCCAGCTCCTCCAGTGACAAGAAGAGAAAGTAACGCCCGTCCAAACACAGTGCTTAGAACATAACTGGGCCTTCTTCCTCCTAGTGGGGCTATAAAGGTGTAGCCTGGAGCCACCCTTGAAATAGATGAATGCAGTACCCTTCATTATACATAATATGTGAGTTTAAAGTATCACATCTGCAATATCCTATAAACCACAGAATCTCAGCATTGGGAGGAACTCAAAGTTCATCCGGTCATTGTCTCCAGCTGTAACAGTTATTAAAAATGTACTGCAATAAGCCAGAAGCAGCAGCATTGCTTAATGGGCTCTGATTCTCCTGAGGTATATTAAGAGCAGCCCACATTAAAGAAATTTTAAATCTTCCAAGGCATTCTAATAACTTCTGTCTATAGGGGTATTTATTTTACTTCAGTTTTCTGTTGCATGCATCCTTACCTATCAGTCATTCATCTAGTTTCCACTGGGCAGCACAGACTCAGAAAAAAGGCAGAATTGGGTCAAAAGAGAAGGGCAAGGAGTCAGAAATGTGGAAGGCAGAGCCTAAAGATAAGCAGATTTGTGAAACAATAGGAAATCAGGGGCAAAAATAAAATAGGGTTGGGTAAATTAAGGTAGAATAGGCTGCAAGGAAAGAAAAAGACAGCCCAGACCAACAACAACAAGAAAAGTGATACTAAGAAAAAAGGGAAAAATGTGTAAGAAAAAGACCAGTCATTGGGCAGGGTGCCAGGTTAGGACTTAAGGTGGAGCAGCCCTTGTGCTGGGACAGATTATATAGAGGAGTCAAGTTCCATTCGGTAAAGGCAGTGGACCCAGCCACAGGTGACCTAGGAAAACAAGAAGGTTGGTGGGTTGACCACAGGCAGAAGCAGACTTAGCTCTGTTCTCCTCACTTGGGATCTGATGGGTCAGCCAAGTTCCTGGAAATTACTGTGGTCAAACTTCACAGCAGTAAAACAAACTAAGCCTTCTTCTCAGACAATAGGGGGAAATTTTACCCAGTTTTGATGAACTTTCCATATTCTCCTAGCAAATAGCCCCTGTCTACACCCCTCTCCAGGAGACACGGTGTCTCCCTGTGTTGAGTTTCTTATACGTAGGATAGCCCCTAAGATAAGTGAAAACACGCACACATATCTTCACAAAGTATACTCTGAAATTCGTCCATATCAGCAAACAAGCCACAGAAAGTCTCCAAACCCTCTGAAAAGCATGCTTACCCAGCAGACATGAAACTCAGGCACACACACACACTCCTAAGCATTACAAAACTGAGTAGCTGGTCAACCTAAGTGGAGACATACTATTTCAAAGATGCTCCTGACAACTCATTGGGGAGTCAATGCCGTGACCCCTGATGGTGTTGACCGGGTTGTATATTCAATGTACAGTATGTCAAAAGGAAAAGTCATTTCCAAGAACAATGATGGAAGTAGCCCAAATATGTGCTTGGAGAAAACCAAGTGAATTTGGGTTTTAGTCCAAGTAAAATATCAAAAGGATGAATCAGAAAAATATATACGTTGGTTTTTATAAAGTTATTTTTCTTTGTACCATTAAAATGGCAGGGTTTCAATTTGAGTTTCAATTGCTCGAGAGATGTGTCAAATGATCCAGTTTGTAGCTTGTGACCAGCCCAGAGGGGAAATGATAAAACATTGTTTTGATTATGGGCCCAAGATTGTTTCAATAAACACAGCCCAGAGATCACGTTAATATTAATTTTTTAGTATCCATTTTTTTCCTCTTTTCACTGAGCTTTGCAAAAGGGTTTTATTTGGTTTTTGATGGGGTCTTCAAGGTTCCTGTCTGAAGCCTCAGCGCCCTTCACATCCCCACTGTTTTCTGAGGTTTTCTGGTCCTTCTCTGTGCAACTCTTTTGAGATGAGCTGGAGTTCTAAAGTTTTTACAAGACTGGAAATAAATCTCATGTTCAGGTTCAGTCCAAGGCCAGGAGACAGTAGATGACAATCTGCAGAGCTGGGTCCATGCATCTGTGATTTCAAGGGGATGTCAGCAAAAGAATATATAATTTAAGAGTGAGAAGCATTGGTTTCAGGTCTTGGCTGTACTATTTATGGGATTTGCCTCCTTCCTTTTATTTTTTACTCAGCCAAAAATATTATGTGCCACACATACATGTCCTGAAGAGAAATAGAGACAAGGTCTAGGTTTTTATGGTTGGGACAGATGTGACAGTGTCAGCAGATGAGGTGTAGTGAAATGTGGTATATGAAACAATGGACGTACATATAAGATATGAGCATTGCCCAGAGAAAAGAAACCCTCTATTATGGAAAAGAAGAGTAGACAGGCTTGTAATAGGAGGTTACACACGAATTAGGGTTCAGAAGATGGGTAGGAGTCCACCAGGTAAGAAAGGAATAGAAGTAAGAAATGTAAGAATATCCTTTTACTCTTGGTCAAAGGAAGGGTAAGCACAAAACTCTGGCAGGACACACAGAAGCAGAAAAATGCATCCCAAGAGTAAGTACATTTGAGAAGGGGTAGGCAGTCTGCTACAAACGAATCATAAAGAATACAGTACAGATAGAAGGAAATGGTTGCACTACAAAGAGGAGGCAAGGGTAGGCAGAGACCAGCATGTTTTACAGAGTGTTAATAAAGCAGTTCATTTACGGAAGAGTTCACAGTTACAGACTGTTGTACTGTAGAAACATTCTGCTCCATAATTTCATTTAATGTTTATTAAAAATCTTAATAAGAAGGTACTGTTATCCTCTCTACTTCATAGATTAGGACGCTGATCCTTCAAAAACTCATGTCATTTGCACAACATATACCAGTACAAGGGGAGGCTGGCGTGCAAACACTCGTCCACCTGGCTGCAGAATAACTCGTCCTGCACTGTGCGACCTCCTCTACGTGAATCTGCTGTGTTTGGTCAGTGACACCATTGTTGACCTTTTCCAGTTTGATTTTGACAGCATGTAGGGGGCAGAAACTTACACATTAGTGGACTGAGGAGTAGACTAAGCTCAGATCCAAGTCTTATCATCTCCATGTCTATTTTTTTCCCAGCATAGATTAGGGAATGAAATGGACAGAAAATCTGAGTCCAAGTAATTCCAAGGATGAAGATTCAGATTTGGGAATGGACAGACGGTGCCTAGAGGGACGAAAGCTGGCCGAGCAGGTGGGGAAGATGTGCTGAACGTGGTGTATTAAGTGAGAGTGGTGCAAAGCATGGCAGCGTTCACAGACAGGGGAGGCACTTCCAGTGGGGCCTATGAGGAGAGACACCAGGGAAGATGAGACAGTAAGTGGGGCACTGACTAATGCGGAAGAAGCACAGGTGGGAAGTAAAGTAATTCCAGAGTGGCCAGTGGTTGAGCACAGCACAGAAGCAGAAAAATGCAGCCCAAGAGAGTGTCCCCAGAGCGGTTTGCTGAGGCTGCTAGGATCTGGGTGTAAAGCCAGAGTAAAACCTTGCTGGCTGGAACCGGGGGGTGGAGGGTGGACTTAGGGATCCTGAGCTCAGAGGGAGGCCACTGAAGGTTCCCGCACAGGGAGCCAAGGGATCACAGAGGGTCCCCGGGGGATTCCCCTTGCTCCCTGGGTGGGATAGAGAACTGCACTCAGGAAGGATGGCCACTGCCACAAACCAGGTGTGCGGTAATAAGCCCCAAGCACCAGAGCTGCTGGTAAAAGGAAAGGCAGGAGCGCTCCGAGGAACAGCATGAAATGACAGTCACCGGGACTCAGGCTTATTGGTGTTCGCCGAAAATGTTCAGTGACTTCATGAAAACCTAAATCATTGCCAGCTTTGGGGTCCCAAAGAACTTCCAGGCTCCCGGTGTCTGGAGCAAAGAATGGGATGGGGCACACAGAAAAGGGAGTGGAGATGTGCATTTGAAGGTGGAACAAAATTCCTCCTGAGGACCAGAGTGGGCCAGCAAACAGACTCACAGCAGCCACAAGGATAATGGAGGGGCCCTGTGTATGAGGAATTCCTGGATTGGCTTCCCCTCGTGCAATAAGGAATTGGGGTGGTTCTCCTATCAAAACTCACTTGCACCAGATTTAAACTACCCTGTTTCACACTCACTTGGTTTCACACCAAATGTAAATGAAGAACTGAGAATAGCACTTTTCTGATTGGTCCCACATGGGGCGCTCAGGAACTGCAGAGTCACCCTGGACCCTGTGCCCTGCGCACGTGCCCTTGGTCTCAGGACTACGACAGATTCTACCCATTTTCTGGACAAACTTTGTGCCAGCCCTAATCTCATGCCTCGGCACCTTTAACAGAAACAGTAAAATCAAAGCAATAATTTGTTTTTCTTTAAATAGCTTTTGATTGTTGTGTACATTAAATGTTTAAAGAGAAGTCTGGAAACACGGCTAAGGGAAAATAAAACCAGTTTTCCATGATCTTAATTGGGACCACTCCCTTTGGGAATCAGCTCCCAAGTTTTTTCATTCCTTATGTTTATATTTTTCTGATATTTTATTTTCACATTGAAATCTTTGTTTCATAACTGCTCTCAATTACACATAATAATCTTTCCATGACAGTAATTGTAATTCAGTATAATTTCTCTAATTATATACAATTCTACCTTATGGATTTATCATAATTTGTATATTCCCTGGTATGAACCATTTTGAATAATTCCACTTTTAGTTGTAATTAACATCCTTGAACCTGAATATCTCTGTGCATCTCTAATTATTTCTGCAGAATGAATCCCTGAAAGGAAATGTGTATGTTTTTGTTAAGGTTTTTGAAATATATTGCCAAACTTTCCTCCAACAAGTGTTAACTACTATACTCTCAGCAACAAGATGGAGAAGTAGAGAAAGAGTATTGGCTGGAGAGGAAACACGAACAGTTTCAGATACACAGATTTTGAGGTCTATAGGACGCATCTCTATAGGTGTCTGTGGTAAATAAGTATTAGGGAAGAAAGAAGCTAGATTTGAAAAGGAAAATTCTTTTCTCTTTTTCTTGCACCTCTGGCTCTTTCTTATCATGAGGGTTCCTCCCCTGGCTCCTTCTCTCTGCTCTGTCCTTCGTGAAGGCACTGGGAGCATTCCCCAACAGCTGAGAGCCTATCAGAACCAGGCTGCACCCGGCCCCAGGGCGTCTCTGGGCCCAACTCAACAAGAGATCATCGCTGCAGGCATGCAGGCCAGCACAGGGCCCCTGAGCCTCGGAGAGGGAGGCGGTCATCATGCAGGGCGGTGGTGAAGGGGAATCCCAAATACAGGAGGATAAATCACAGAGTATGTTGGGAGTTTAGAAGACAAGTTTTCCACTGGGTTGCTGTTCTAGTCTGTGGTCGTGAGGCTGTAGCACAAAGATCTAGCTCACGCAGGGGTAGAGGGCTGAAGGCTAAGAAGTTCCAAGACCTGAAGTCGGCAAGCAATGGCAGGAGCAATTGCGCTGTGACAGTCTGAGCCCGAGGTGGAAGGAAATGGAGGCCTGGCCTCCAGGGGCCCAGGAGAAAATGTGAGTCCTTTCGCTCTACTGGCAGATCGGATGAGGCCCCACCACCCTGCCTTACTCAGTCTAATTCAGATGCCCTCTCATGGACAAACCCAGAATCCTGCTTAACCAACTCTCCAGACACTACAGAGCCCAGTCCTACTAACATACAAAATTAATCATCCCAGTGACCAAAACAAAATGGAAAGAAATTTAAGACTAATCACAGGGACCTGAATTAGGGCTACAGGTGTGAACTCATGCTTATCAATATATATAAAGAGTGTAAGGTGTGTGTGTGTATGTGTGTGTGTGCATGTGTATATCACCTAGCTCAGCTCTCCAAAAAGCGGCTGAGAGCTATAACACCCCAATAGCAAAAATCTCATCTAGTATTCAGATTCTGCATTCTTAAATGTCATTTTTCACTGAAAGGGACCAGGATTCTAAGGAGGAAAAAATGGGTGATTTTAGGGCTGAGTAGGAAAAGTGAAAGATAAATCTAAAATGACTTGTGCCAAAAAATAAGACAGTGCTTAAAAAATGATGGAGCTGGTCAGTCAAAAGGACACAAAAGCCAGCCTGAAGGACTCTCACTGTCAAATCTCAGACAATTTAACAGCCAAAATAAATAACAATAATACATAGCCATAGCCTGTAACCTATTGAATAAAGCAAAAGTCCATGAGTCTAAGCATATAAGCATATGAAATTGAAAATTTAAAGATGAACAAGACATTTATAATATTCATGAATTACAGAAAGGAGAGGAGTAACTTTAGGGTGCAGAAGCTTGCAGACGCCATCTTCATGCAGCGACTGAAGTCAATTTTGTCATCAGTGATAAGACTTATTGAAGTCATCTGGCCTCTGGGAGGCTCAGCAATGTGCTTTTGGAATATTCCTGTTAAAGATGCATAGCTTAAATCTAAACAGGAAATCAAAACCAAGGGATGTTTTACACAGTAACTGGACTTTTGTGTCTTCGAAACCAGCAAGGTCACGAACATCAAGTGGAAATGGAGGTGACTGAAGGAGACAAAGAGTCGTGATTGGCTCTAGACCAGACCCTGTTACTATGGAAGACTTAACTGGGACTACAAAAGTCAAAAGGGGTCCAGGATTAAATCAGAGTACTGTGCACCATTGTTAATCTTTCTGATTTTGATAGTTACATGTTGATTATGTGTAAGAGTTCCTTATTCATAAAAACGTGCATTTTTAATGTGTTGGTGATGCACCATGTCACCAACTCACTCTGAAAGAGTCAGGAGGAAGGCAGTCTTTCTACTTTCTTTACAACTTTTCTGCAAGTTCAAGGAGAGGAAGGGAAAGAATCAGACAAATAGGCAGCAGGCAAGCTGGACTACACCATCCCCATGAAGTTAAGAGCATAAAATTTCCCACTATAAACCATCCTACTGATGCCAGGAACTGCCTTGGCTTGTCCTGCCCGGTCTCTGAACCAATCCTAACCCAGGCTGTGATTGCCTCTTCAGACAAGTCCTCTACTAGGAACCTAAAGACAGTGAGGTCTACCATCTCCTGCCTCACTTGCTTAGCCCAAAGCCTGCCTAAAACACCAACCTACTTGACTAGAACTTGGACACACCACCAGCTGTAGCCAGCCCCCAGACCCCACAGAAGAATCACTACACAGCACCCCAAACCTTTCAAGAGATTTTTTGGGGGATTTTGTTTTTGTTTTATGTGGTGTTTTTGTTTGTTGGTTGGTTGGTTGGTGTCTTGAGATTTAAGGAGAACATTTTTACTTATTACCCATGCTTCCTCTGTCATATGGAGATATAAAAATTCTGTTGTGTTAGTCATGTTTCTGTTGATGCAACAAAATGTCTAAGATAATCAACTTGAAGAAATGTCCATTTTGCTTCCATTTGGGAGGTTGCAGTCCATGGTCTGTGGGCCCCAGTGCCCTGGGATCTGTGACTGGGAGGGAACACACAGAGCAGCAAACTTTTGAGCTCATGGCCCAGATTAGAAAGAGAGGGGAAGGGGCTCTGGCCCCCCGATTCCCTTCAAGGTCCTGTTCCCAATGATTCAAGACCAGTCATGTGGCCCTACACTTTAAAGTTTCCTCTGCCACTATTCGGGGGAACAAGCCCTTTACACATGGGCTTTAGAGGACACTACAGTTCCAAGCATCTGGTATCCAATATTCCAAACCCTACCAGTAACCCTGCAAAATCCAGAAGTCTCAGCAGCAAAGAAACAGAAAGACGATCACAAAGTGAACATTGTCAAGTTGAAAAGAAAATACTCTTGCGGAAAGAACAAGTCACCGAGTGGCAACCTCCAAATGACCCAAGCGTGTAGAAACACAGAGGTTGTGAGAGATGCTCACAAGGAAATGCTTCACTGGGGAACACCCAGGCTTCCATTCAGGTGAGGGAGGAAAAGTGTTCCTGGACAAGGCTGGGAATGTGTGTTAGTCACTGCAGAGACAGGGAATGCTGAGCCTCGCAGAGTTGGGACATGGTGACATACTGCTTCGGTACCAGTAAGGTTTGAAGTTATTCCAGGGCATAATTTGACTTCAATCCTTCAGACTTATTTTTCCAACTGAACTCTCTGGAACCAAAAGCTCTCTCTCTTCCTCTAGTTCCTTTTTCATCTCCAATGCCAAACTCAAGGATTGGCCATCAGCAGGAGGACAGACAACAGGGACACAGACATGTAGGCCTGGGGTTGTAGAAATCATGAAAGAAGTGCCCACAAAGAGCCACAATCTATTCACAGTAGGTGAGGGGAGAAAGAGTCACCAGAAGAAGTCACCGAGAAGCCACCTCCCACACTGCCAGAGGCATCGAGCCCCCCAGTTCACCTTTCCCCTGAGCCCATCCTTCCACTGCCAAGAACATCCACTCCAGCAGAGAGGGGCGATCTGAGATCATCGTACAACTGGAGGCCCCAGGATGTCCTCAGCAAAGACACCAGACTATAAATAAATGATAAAACATGAGAGAAACGTCGGGTTCCAGGAAAACACTCCTCATAAATCCTCTTGAACCTCGCCGATTCATCTAGAAGCAGATTAAGTATAAAACACTGGCCTTGAATGAGGCTCAGCCAAAGTGTATACAAGCTCTAGGGCTTGCTAGAAGGACTGTGTTCTTCTAGAGGCCCTGAGCTAGCAAATGCAGCATTGAAGACGGGGAGATGAGCTAATTTCACCAACCCAGTTGGTCAGATCCACCTGTAAAGGGCATCTCGCTTATGTCCATACTTGTTTTTGTTTTGCTGTGGTTTGGTGTGGTTCGGTTCAGTTTGGTTTGGTTTGGCTTAGTTTTTGGTGCTAGAGACTGAACTAGAGCCCTTTGCCCTCAGCTATATCCCCAGCCCTTTTTTTAAATTTTGTTCTCACTGTGTCACTAAGTTACCCAGGCTTGGCTCAAGTTTGCAGTCTTGCTTCAGCCTTCCAAAGCGCTATAATGACAAGAGTGTACCACTTTGCCCAGTCCGATGCCGATTCTACGGCAGCGCTGTTGCAGAATGGTGTAGTTGTATGGTGGTATCACAGGGAGGCTTTTTTAGTGTATTTTCTGAGAGGAGAGGAAAAAAATGTTCAGTTTATAATTTTAGTAGTAGAGAGAAATAGGTATGACTTTGGCCATTTCTGTGGTAGTTTCCATCATCTGTGAAGCAGAAGTAAGTATAGACCCTATGGCACAGCGTGTGATAAGGATTAAATGTAATAATACACATCAAGTTTTCAGCACAAGGCCTGGAACAGGTTAGTCTCCCCAAATGTTAGTCATTATCATCATGACCGTAACCAGAATTATTACGCACGTGGGATGAACAATACTTGGTAATTTTCTCAAAGGAATTAAAGAAGGTAACTCGGGTTATGAAAGGACTTGCTCGTTTTGTAGTGCTCTTGATTGAGAGCCAATAGATTCACTTAGGAACAATTATGAAATACTCTGGGCTCTGAAAAATGAGTTACAAATGAAAGATGACCTCTGTCCTCTGACAACAGGACAAGATAGCCTGGAGGACCAGCCTTGCATGCTGATTAAGAATGCAGTGTCATAGGCAGATTAGCCGTCCATTCATCTATTAAATAACTATTTCTGAGCATCTACTATAGCCGAGCTTTATTCTCGGCTACAGGTAGAGTACAAGACCTTATTCTTATAAGCTAAGTGAGAAACAGAAAGGAATTAAGAGAAAAAGAGACCAGCAAAAGGCCTAAAATGTGCCGGAAAACCAGGAGTATGACACAGTTATCATGGAGCTCTATGCTGTTTCTGTGAATAATCTTTAGTGCAAAAATCTAGGAGGAGAATCAGAAAAAACAGACTTTGAAGCCAGTTAGGCCAAGGCTTGGGTCTTGGTTTAGCCTTGCTATATGCCAAAAACTTATGAGCAACAGTTTCCTTGTTTATGGAAGAGCACAGTAATAATCTCTTTTGAGAATGCTGCAAGGATTAAAATTACATATTTCAAGCACTTAGTTTTATGACAAATATAATGGTACACATCCTGTAAAGTAGTGCTTCTTTTCTACTTATGCAATTTGCATTCCTGGACATTATTTCTTCACGACTTCATGTTAGATTTTAGTAAAATTCCTTTGACAATATCATGTTGTCCTAACTGAGGAAATGAAAGGTGTGAGATGTTCACTCAAGATTTCAGGGTGCAAGGAGCCACAGACAATGAGCGTCTGAGAGTTAGTACCGTGCTGACAGTTTGGGTGCTAGTTACAAGTCTGGAGGAAAACTGCTGCTTTGGAGTGATCTGTGTTTGGCCAGGAAAGCATGCCCTTGGGTTATAGGGGTGATGCTGGGCAAGAGGACAAATCAGAGGCACAGACCCGAGCCCTGGTGATTAGAACCCCATTGAGATGACCTTCCCAGGGCTGGCATGCAGGGTCTGCTTACTGCTCAACCCCTCCCTGACAGGTCTGTTGTATTCCTTTATATTGTTTGCACTTAAGAACTGGGTGCAAATTGTTGCTACTATTTTTGTTGCTAATTTTTTTTAGGACTTTGCTTCCTGTGTTTTGTGTTGTTGTACCAAAATCCTCAAGGCTGTATGATCTATTTTTAAAAAAGGTTATTTGGTTTGGTTTTAGACTGAAAAACCCAAGACCAGGTGTTGACCTATCTGATCAGCCTCTGATAAGGACCTTCTGCCACATCATAAATGGTAGGTGATGAGAGGGAGAAGAAGAGAGAGGGAAGGGGAGTGAAGGGGAAACAAGAGGGTGAGCTAAGAAAGTCACACATGCTTAGCAACAACCCGTTCACACAATAACCAGTCGTTCTTCGAGGTCGGACCCACGCCCACTCCCTGAGGACGGGCATTAATCCAGATCGAGAGCATTGCTGCGCAGTGGCCAACTCACCAGTCCTCCTGTCTTACAGGTTTCACTCCCCTTGCAATGCTGTCACTCTGGGAACCAAGACTCCAACCCACAGACCTTTGGGAAACAACCATATCTAAACCCTAGCTCTGTCCATGTTGATAACTGTTTTTTTTTAATCGTGGTATAATACACATCATTTAAAAATTGCATTTTAATAATTTTTAAATGTGCAGTTCAGTGGTTCATCTACATTGCTGTGCAATTACCACCTCTTTCGAGCCTCAAGTTCACATGACCGATGGAAAGGACCACGTGGCAGAACACTTGCTGTCCCTGTGCCTGCATTCCCAGCCCATGGTCACTCTGAGTTCTGTTCTACAAATTCCAGTGCTTTTCTTTCTGCATAACAGAAAGTGGTTTGGGCACAGAGGTGAAGCTCGAGGCTGCTACGCTCCTCGCCTTTCATGGGGTACATGGATTGTGTGAAACTTAACGTCTTTCACCTGTTTCTGACACACACTTCTCGGGATATGACTCAAATGGAGCCCCACTTGGCCGACATCTGCCTTTCTGACCTTGCCTGACTCCACAGGGCAGCTGGGATCTGGCAGGGAAAGTGTTGTTGGGTTGCTGTTCCTGGCAAAGGGAAGCAGGGTTTGCTGCCTAACATAGCAAGGGACGAGGCAGGGTTCCTAGTTCTTTTCTCAAGGCCTTTGCTAACACTCTGTGGGGTGCTCCAGGAAGTCACACTGTACTTAGCTATCTTCAGGAACAAGAATAACAGATCTGTTTCTATATAGTTCCTTGTTGGTGATTCATCTGACCCCAAATTCTTTCAGGTCATCCAGATCCAAAATGCTAACCCTATTTTAGAAAGCTGATCTGAGTTTTAATCCTAATAGTAGATGCTACCCACTCTGCTAGGTGACTTGAAAGATCATGAGAGCCAGGATTGATTGGTCAAGATGAGAGATGGGGAGATTGCTGAGACCCTTGCCAGGCACCATTCCTGCAGAGTTCCTAAAGGGCCAGTTAAGCAGGGACACTGTCAGGACAAATGCGTTCAGCAGAATGACCTAATACTCCTTCCTAGTGAGCTCTGCAAGCTTATTCAAAACATGTCTGGAGAAAATCTGGAAGTGCCCTTCCATTCCCTCTTCCCTCAGTGTCAAACCCTGGTGTGGACCATCTCCAAAATCTAGGGGAAGCAATGAGGAGACCAGGGAAAGGCAAATGGAGAGAAGGAGCCACCAAGAAGACAGCACCTTTTTCCCCTCATTCCAGTACTTTTCCCTCTGGTCACTGGAGCCAACTCAGGTGGACCCGTGGACTCTCTCCCACCCTCACTCCTGAGGTTAGAAGGTGCCACCCTTCTCTCTTGAGTCTGTGACCAACAGGGCTCCTAAACCTCTGGCCATGAGGACACCTGGAAGGTGCGGGGAAGAACTGAATGTCTCCTACCTTGGAAGAAACTTCAAGAAGGGGGTCTCAGGGACACAACTATGTCTTTCTTTGCTCTAGAGTTTCTCAGTGGGATTCTGTCATAGCAGCTAAGAATATTCTAGACATTTCTTTGGATCTCATCATAAATATTCCCAATGAAAATTTACCAAGGTTTACATATTTTACACTAAATCCTTATTTTTAACAACACAATATGGATAAGAGATGCTGTGTTTGCCTCATCTCTCACTTCAGCAACTGAAAGTGTGGCTAGTGGGCTCTCCTCATTGCTGACTGCGAATGTTCTTTCTCCAGCTTCTCTAACAAATTTTTCCCTGACTTCCACATCCAATTCCAGCACCAGGTCTCTGCCTGCCAAATAAGTAATGAAGCACTAGCCTCTTCTCTGTTGTAGCAATCCCTTGACTATGGGCAAGGGTCCACTCAGGTTCCTTTACCAAGTAATCTGGTCATCTACACAGCAGCACATGGCTTCGAGTTTCATGCATCAAATGGGTTTTCCCCCCAGAACAGACAGGTAGTCATAGTTCAGGCAGAGAACACCTCCCACTCATAATGAGAATCCTCATCTGATTCTACTTAAACTCTTATCATTGGATCATTGTGAAACTATGTCTAAACAGCAACACTAGCGAGGAAAATATATGAGCTTAGTTTCCTGAAAGATCACATAAGGATGCAGCTACCAGTCAAAGAACTGCCACATTCTTCAGGTAAAGTACTGGGACAGAACACAGAGGTGACATCCTCCTCGGTGTGGTTATGCCACACCTGGAATGGTCCTTGCTTCACTTCCAGCTATGCAAGCAAAGTCTTCATACGGAAGGAATCATTGAAACAAGACATAGCCGCTCAGTAAAGACAGGGGATAATGTGCTGGTATGGATAATGGGTCAAGAGCCAAGAGGCATGTTCAAATTCTTAAAGATCTGTCTCATTCATAAGAGCAGAAACGGGACTAACAGGTGGATATTGCATTTGCATATGACAAAATAGTTTGTAGCAGGATTGTCTGAAAGCTGAACTGACTGTTACATGGAACTGGGGGTGCTTAAACAACTACTAGAAGAGTGCTTGACATGAACACCATAAAGGCCATCCTAATATTGAGAGGTACATTTAACTAGATATCAAAGCTTTAGATAAATGCATATATTTCTATTCCTCACTTTACAAGCAAATGAAGAAGCAACCCCTTTCATCCACAAAGCAGGTATCAGAGTAGAAACCAAAATTTTCAAAGACGAATGCACAGTTTCTTGGGATCACAAGTAGGAGTAGGGTGGATGGAGAGGACGAAATACTGGAATGGCACAGGCAGCAAAAGAGGATGTGTTGGTGGGAAGGAAATCACAAGACATAAATGGAATACAGTTTTCAAAGGTCTGAGGAGTTGAATGGCCGAGAGAGGGACTTTATAAGGAAACTTTCCCCTTAAAATGAAAAGACAAACTTCACAGAGGAATTCATTGCTCATAACCCAAAGCCTGGGAACCTAAGCATAGAGAGCAGGGATCCACCTACCCACCCTCAGATCTACTGTCCCAAGTCATTGAGCATCTTCTTGCCTTGGAATAACAGAGATAGGAGTAAACCCCCAAACACCTTTAAGATCTACTCTAACAGGACTTCCTTCTTTTCCTACCTTCTGTCTTTATTTTCACTATGATCAGGAAGCAAATAAAAACAGAAGAGCAGACCACCATAGAAAGCCAAGATTCTGAAGATGGCCACTGAGCTTGTCAGCAACTGAGAAAGATGTACAGGATGGGGTCTCATAATTTAGATCTAAAATGAACCCCAAAAATCTCATGTTTAGAAGTGGGGCTTTTGGAAGATATCTGAGTTACTTTTCTCATTGCTGAGACAAAATACCTAACACCCAAAGTTAAAGGAGGAAAGGTTTATTTAGCTTACAATTTGTAGAGGTTTCAAGGCAAGGTGGCATGGCAGAGGGGCATCACAGAGGAGAAACAGTTGATACATGCAGAAGGCAAGAAGGCAACAAAGTAAAGAAGAAGCAGCAAGTGATGAGTGACAAGCAAGGACAACAGCTTACATTTTAACCTAGACAAGTAGCACTCACACCCTTAATCCTAGCCTTTTACTATGAATCAATCCCAGTATCCTATCCTTGACCCTCCAAAAAGCCACACCTATGACCTCATAAGGCTTTGGGGGACATCTAGATACAATCCGTAACACAAAGTAGTTGGATCATGGGGGTCCTATACTCAGCAGTGGATTAGTCTATTGATGAGTTCATAGCTGATCACTGTTCAGGGGTGGGGCTCGGTCAGAAGAGACAGGTCCTGAGGGGCAAGGCCTAGAAGGAGGTACTCCTAGACTTCCTAGAAGGATGTTCGTGGTTTTTCCTTTTCTCTCTACGTCCTGGCCCCCGTGAGCTGAGCAGTTTTCCTCCACCGTGCCCTTTCGCCATTCTGTTTCTGCCTTGGAGCTTGTTGATGTGGACTGAGCTCACTAAAACTGACACAAAATAAACTTCTCCTTCTTGATTCCAGATGCCAGGGACTGTGTCTCAGCAATGGAAAGGTGACTAAGCCAGAGTCCAAAGCTTTTCCTGGGCTTTGCATAACCTAGCCACATGCTGGTCCCACGCTAAGCCATCTGACTCACCTCTTGCGAAACCACAGTATGGCCCAAGAACTGGTCTTTTCTCCTTTGACAATAAATGATTTCCAACTCTTACCCTAATTTGTCCTCTATAGGTTTGGGAGAGATGCACACACTATGCTCAAGTTATGGATCCATGCCTTAGAATCATGAAATAGAAGGGAGTGTGCACAGTAGCGAAGCCCTAGTGTTACACTCACTGCTTAGGTGTGAGACTTGCTTTCATCATTTACTAATGACTTCATCTTTCTGTGCAGCAGTTTCTTCATCTACAGAAGGAAAATAATAGTACCTACCTCGTAAGATTGTTAGGCAAATTAAATTATATAATAAAAGTACAATGCTCATACAACTTAGTACAATGACTCATGTATGGCAAATACTAAAAGTATGCTGATGACTATCACATTACTTTAGAATTTGAGAAATAGAGACAAGATGGCGGACTGGTAGGTAGCAGGAGAGAGACCCTCTCTGAGAGAGACAGCTCAAATGCCAGAATAAAACACCCTGGAGAGACCCAAACAGAGAGAGATAGACTCTCACAACACAGGAAGAAACTAAAGCGCAAAACCCCGCTTGAATAAGAGGTCCTGGGGCTACTATTAGTGAAGATAAGATCGGCGAGCACGGCACCCGCCTCCAGACGCCTGAATTCCGCCCGACCTGAATAAGCGATCCGAGCCAAAGCGACTGGCTTGAGCCGCCGGAGCCCGGAGCTGAACAGCCCGGTGTGCAGCTCGCCGGGACCGGCACTGCACACGACCCACCCAGAGGCACCGTGAATTCCCACCTCAGCCGCACTGAAGTTGGAGGTCGGGCAGTCCAGCAGTTCTCCGGGACACGGTGAGTGATGAGAATAAGACCCTTCCACGGGAAAGGGGAAACCGACTGGACGACATGTTGGATTTGGGCAGGACAGCCCTAACTCC
>PVJX010009965.1:0-59426 GCA_004027295.1 Dolichotis patagonum
GCAACAACCTAAGTGCCCATCAATTGAGGAATGGATAAAAAAGTTGTGGCATTTTTACACAAGGATACTACTCAGCTATAAAGAATGATCACATTGAGATATTTATAAATAAATGGACACAACTTGAGACCATTCTCATAAGCAAAATAAACCAAGCTCTCATGTGTAAATATGATATAGTCTCCCTAGTATGAGAGTTGATAAGAGTATATAAGATTTTATGGCAAGCATGAGTCCCCATCTCATAACTTTGAAGCCTTTCAATGTTTTTATTCATCAGTTGGAATGGTTTTTTTTTCTGTTTTGTTTGGCTATGTCATGCGTGATGGTATGAACAGCTGTTTTGAAGAAAACAAAACATTATGACAGCTATTGCTGATTTAATATCATCCTTCCTAGAAGTCCTACCATGCTTTTATTCTTCTACTACCATTGGTTCTATCTATCACCTTGTCTCTTATTGGGATTTGAATATATGTGATAGTTTAAACAAAATTTTTTTATCAAAAATGAGATATTATAATACCCATTGATCATTTTCTGTTATTCAGTTCAGAAAGCCCTGTAATTCTTTCACTCTTTAAATGGTTTTATATTATTTTGTTATGTGTGATATTATTGTATTTGAAACTATGCTCAACTATAGTAGAGAAAGAGATATTGTGATAGCTACTGTTAGTGTCCGGTTGTCTTAATGTAAAGTACTGTGTTGCCTATGTTGTCATGTTCTGATCTGCTCTGTTCTGCCCTCTTTTGTTTTATTCTCTTTAAAATAAAAAAAAAATTAAAAATAAAAAAAAAAAGGAAAGGGAAGTTAGGCGCTTGTATCCTGAGGAAGCCTTCCTAAAATTTAACCAGTCTTAGAGAACGATTAAAATCATCTTACTCAAACTCTCTTCCACAAAAAAAGAAAAAATTCCCCTACCTGTCACTCTTCTGTAGGTTTTGCTTCATACTTGTGTAAGCTTGGCAACTACACTACTTTACATATGGACATATGTTTTTTTTTCCTGATTTTTTTTTAAATTTATTTTGCTTTTGCTTTTGCATTACTGTCAATTTAACTAAGAGCCTTCAGTGAGGTACATTCCAATCTCTTTTTAAATTATTTTAAATTTTGTAACAGAGTTTCACTGAATTCTCCCTAAATTGCTTCAAAGTTGAATACACTTTTTTAAATGTAGGTAATATTGTTGACTTTGGAATCCCACCAAGATTTTTTCATTATACAAAAATCATACCTCTAATGGCTGCACTGATCACAGATTTTGAGTAATCAAAGAAATAACTAAGTCAGACTAAGTTGTCTGTAACTAGTTACAGATAACTATCCCATTCTGTGTAATTCTGTGTAAAGATAGAATAATTTCAAGTACTTTATTTTGACTTCCAGAAAATTTATGTCTGAATGTTTTTATTTTAAAGTATATATTATTTAACTGTAATTTATTTTACATTTTAATTTTTTTCTTTGCATTAAGTTGTAACACCATTAAAATTATAGGTAATATTTCAATCATTTAACAATTTTCAATGTCCTTTTGCTTAACTATGGAGATGCCAAAGACCTTCAACATTTCCATTTTTGCCTCATTTATTAATTATCTGTCCTAGTCACTTTCCACCTCTTGGGGACAAAATACAGACATTCACAATTAAAAGAAATTATTTTGTCTCACAATTACAGCTCACAGTCATCTGTTTTTAAGGTAGAAACCAGGATGGTCAAAGGGAATCCTGGAGGAAAAGCTACTCACTTCTTTGCCAAAAGGAAGAGGAGACAGGGGATTCGGGGAGGGAGATTCTCCAGGCATGACTCAGTCACTTTCCACAAACCTCACCTATGAGCTCACGAGGCCTTTGGGGGACACCTCATATCTAAACCACAATATTAGCTGAGCTATTGTGTCCACTGGTCAAACACAGCATACCATTTTATCCAAACTTCTGTTAAGTTTAGATAAAACTCTTTCTTTCCCTCAAATCTGCCTTCTCCAGAGCCAACACGCTGATATTCCTGAGAATGTACTCTTTTACACTAGTATACTCTTTAATTTACTATCATATTGACATAGGAGACTTATACTTCCAACTTACTAGATGGCTGGTACACATTTGTGTTCTCTAAAATTGAAGAATGAATTTTAGAAACAATGGAGGTAAAGAGCAGAATATATTTATTGAGAGAAAGGACACTTCTGCCTGAGAGAAACAAGGGTCCTAGGTGGATTGCCACACTGTCTTTTCTAAGGACTTCTATAGAGCAAAACTACAAAGTGAGGCAGGTCTAAGGAGGGGAAAATACGGGAACTCTCAAGGTGAGCATGAGGTGTGGCAGTTAATCATATTGGTTGGCCCAATTAACTGCTCAGATAAAACTGATTAAACCAGAGACAAATGGGAAGGAGAGTCACATAACCAGTGGCATGCATAAAGAGAAGGGGCTTTTCTTGTAAGAGTTGAGATGGTGGCTCCTGGCTTCCTCCGGGTGATAGAGACTATCTAGAGTATCAATCCCTGATGCTTATTCTTAGGAAGTGTGTGAGTGCATTTCTTTTATCCTCTGTCTGGAGCTCTGGCCCACAGTGGAGGTTTCTGTGTCCCCCACAGTGTCAAGGTGTCTGGTCTTTTGCACTGGCTCCTTAGAGGGCCTATCCCTGTCTGACTGCCTGTCACATTTCTATCAGCTGCCTGTAACACAATCTCACACTCTCTAGTCTTCCATCCTCATTTCTCCACAACCAGTGTTTTTTCCAGCCTTGTTTACTATGTTCTATAAATGAAAACAAAACAAAACAAAACAAAACAAAATCTTTTTATTTAACCTTTCAGACATCCAGAGGTCTCAGAGCCAGAGTTCTCCTTATTTTGTCATAGTTGCCATTGTCCTAATGCCATGTCTTCCCCTCCACCTTGCAATAATTCTTTCTAGCTAAATCTCTACTTAGTCAAGATTTGTCTTTACTTGACAAACTATTATGCAACTAAATTAAATAAGCTGGCTAAAATTTTATCAAAATTAATAAGTGCCATAGAATCTAAATGCACACATTTCCTAAAATTTCTAGGGAAGATTAAAATATTTTAAAAACTGGTAGATTTCTTCTGCTCATTAATGTGACTCCTTAGCATTCTTTGATTGCTCTCTCAGTGAAAAGATTAGTGTGAATCTTTGTTTCTTTTATTTGCTATTTTTTTCAACTAATCTCTCCCTAATATGTGGCAAAGCTGGTTAATCCCTCAACTGAGCTCTCACTGGTAGCACTGTAGCAAGTTTGTTTGGGGTTGGGGAAGGTCACACAAAGCCTTAACAAAGAAGAAGTAGGAATGTCAGTGGTAGTGACTGTTAAACAGACTGTGGAAGATGGAGAAAAGATTAAGGCAAGTGTAGATGACCTCTGCATGCATTTAGCCATTATGGTCCTTAGCTGCCTCTAGCCAAGTTATTCTTCACAGAGCACTAAGCCAGACAGTAATTTAACAACACAACTGCCCTCCTCCTCGGGATGAAATAGTTTAAGGCTGGTAAAAGGACAAACAGTCAACTAACAACACCTATCACATTTTGCTCCTTTTATTGGCTTAAACACTTACTACCTTTTTTTACTGGTCCACAAAAGAAAAAGAGCAAAAAGGAAGTAATGTGAAGTGATATCGAAAAGCTATTTACATAGAAACCAAAATTTAACTGTGTGCATCACTGACAAAAATAAAATATGATCCAATGGTTAATTTTCAAACCAACTTGACCTATAATTTCACATCTTATTCAGTCATGATCCAAAACTGTATTTATGCATATGTCTCTTTTTTTTCTAAATATGCAGACACAAGCAGTGTGCTGAGTTTCTCTGTCAATTCCAGAGATCCCTGCCGTGGCAGGAGGCTGTGTGCCAAGATAGGAAGCGAGAGTGTAACACAGCAGCACCGCCGCAGGGAGCAGAGGTTCACAACTGTGACCACAGCTGGAAGAAAAATAAATGAAAGTCAAACGGCACTTTCCAATTAATAAAATCTTAATGTGCTTGGAGGTTGAAGATCACATTTTCTGACTATGTTTTTTATAAAAAAGCATAATAATTTTGTTACTGTAATTACTGAGTTTCCTAGGTTTATATAAAGAATATACGTTTCTCTATGAATCCAAAATCATATATATTAACTATTGGCTTGTACATGACTAAAATGTTGCATTCTTTCATAATTTATAGCTTGGAATAAATCTCCACTACAAAAATTACAGGATTTGGATTGCTCAAATTGAAAGTTAATCACAATAGAATTTAGTGTAAATATTATGTATCATTTTAACTTCATTTTGAAAAAGTAAATTCGAGACACATTTTTATTTACTTCTTCTAATATACAAATTTTATCCCACAAGTTTTATTAGTAATTCCTGATAGTGCATCTCATTATATGAATTTAGAGGAATGTGCTTTTAATTATATAATAACCAATTACCTGTATTTCAATGTTTTATCTAGAATGAGAAAAGTTTCTTGTTTCTGAATATAAAACAGGGAAAGACAAACTAGAAACAACAAACAAGAAATTTCAAACATGTCTATTTGAATGACTTAAAACTATGAGAGCTGCAAAGGCAACAGAAGCCCCACCATCATGCCTATCCCAGTGCTTTTCTCCTGTGAATATGGCATCCATTACTTAATGAGAGTTGAAGGCAGAAGAAAAAATAACCAGACTTTTTTCTGGTGTACAAGGTGCGTCAGTTCAAGGACACAGGTCTGTTCAGGAGAACAGGAGTAATTAACCGCTGAGCAGTGATGATGTGAGTGAGCTGATAGTACCTCTACCTTGGGAAATTCCAGAAAGATGGACTAGCACGGCTTTTAAAGCAAAGTAGGTGAAGCCCTTCATTTCACTCCTCTTACACACTCTTGGAAATGGAAAAGCTCATTTTAGGACAGAATTTTGTACTCATCTTCTTCTAAATTTGTTTCTATTATTAACACTGCTAGGTTTCCCAATCTTCAATGATAGTTTGTTCAATTTGTTTAGGATTACTAAAAATTTTAACTTTACTATTGTTCCTATAAATTTCACTTTAGTTTATACTTTAACCTGCTGTATATTTTTCAGCACAGTGAGGCTGTGTGTGTGTGTGTGTGTGTGTGCTTATTTGTGTGTGTTTGCATCCCTACATTTCCTAACCTGTGGAACACTGGGCGTTGAAGTAGTACCTGATATATAAGTGTGCCATCCTCAGATAGGAGTTTGTGGAGATGTAACAGGCATGGACATTCCATCACATATCTATTACAAGAGTCTTATTTTTAAAACTTTTTCAAACACTGCTCACCATCCTTGTCATGAGGTCCAATATTATCATTACTCTTGGTTACTCTTGGTTATATTATTTCCTATAAAATGTAACAAAGATGTAGCTGCAATACCCCAAGAAAAATGAAATCCTTTGGTTCTCAGTTGTTTTGCTGAAGTTTTGCTCTTGATAATGTTTCATGACCAGAAAATAACACAAATGCAATTGGTTCTTGTTCAGTAGGGAGAAATTTCTATAGCTTGTGCTCATAGTCTTTCCACATGGATTCTAACCAATCTCAAAATTGCAGTTCTTAGAGTCTCACTTATAATAAATTTCTTCCATCTATTTCCATTGACCTCTTTAGTCTCTAATACATTGATCATGAACAATATTATTCCTGCAGGTTCAATCATCTTCATATCTCTTGCCCACAAACTACTAGTTTTCAATGTCTCTAATTCTTAAGGAAATTTCCATCTCATCTTTTGATAAGCTTGGGGCAGAGGTCACAAAATAGTAAAGTAAGTATACAAAGCCTATAGAGGTATTTTGATGAGGTCTAAGGCATGTTCTGAAAATTACATAACTTTATACCAAATATATAAATTTCACTTTGACCTGAAATAAAGAGTACTATGGCTAGCAAATTAATAATTAAGAGAACAATGTATTTGACTGAAAAAAATCAGAATATATTTCATTATATACCTTTCACATCAAAAAGTTAACTTCAAAAATGCAAGTTTTTTTTTTCCTACATAGTGGGCATTTGTTAATTATGGCAATACGGTACAAGTTTTCATTAGCTATAAACATTCTAATTTCTTGGGATCTTCCTTGTATCTTTCTGCATTAGACTTTTCTAATGAAATTAAATGTATCTCCTAGCTGCAAGATGGGTATGTGCCCTAGTTATTGCCAAACAGAGCTAAAGTTATCAAATGTATATGTATTTTTGAGTATCAGTAAAATAATTATTACTGTTTTATTTTTGTTGAGACTATGATAATGTATTCCACTTACTGCTGGAAGCAACTAAAATGAGAGACTCTAAGAGTGAAGGTAACAGGAAAGAAAGCTCTTTATTCACTGAAAGAGAAATGGTCATAAATCACAATACTCCCTCAGCCCTTATTTTCCTCCATACATTAAGCCAATAATCCCAGAATATCATAGATCTATAAGCCATAAATTCTTAGAATTCAGTATGGATTCTCTCCCTTGATATCAAGGTCTCAAACATATAAAATTTCTCAATAACTTTTCAGAAACACTCCTTCTTATGTTTTACACCTTCCAGTTGATTGGACTTGTCATATTTTGAAAAATAATTGTTTGGTGTTACAGCTTGGGTCATGAGACTACAGGTAGCCAAGAACCACACTTTCACCCCAAACCATTACACAAGGAAAAAATAGTTTCCTTTTTTTGTAAGTCTCTGTAATGTAGGGAAGTGGTAACCTACAATCAATAATATATCAGTATATTTTAAATTTAAAGATAGTTTATATCATGTTATTATTCACACAGAAGATGAAAATTCATATGGAACAGTTACGATTTTAATGCAAGGTATCTCTCCACTTATTTAAAGTGTTTTAAAGTATTAGATTCTACCTATTGAAGACTGTGGCTTTAACGCTTTAAATATCTATATAAAAGAATACAAGAGAAGACAAAATATATGGGAAATTAACTGTTATTTTAATATTAATTCAACTCATTATACATTCCTTCATTTTAAATTGTAGTAAGAATACTAATAAGCAAAATCTATTGCTTTTATGGATTAAAAAGAAATAACACAACAAACAAAGAGAAGAAAATAGAGGACAATGAGATTACCATTAAAGCAAAATCATGCTTCTCTTTTCAATAATTCAAAATTTCACCCTTGTAATATTTGACCAGTATTCATAAAATTCTATGCCAGGACTAAAATTATTAGTAAATGGTTGGAAACCAAGGTGAGCAGGCATTTAGCAATTGTTCAGTGGTCTGTAAAATGAATTTCTGATCTCAGTCCAGTCATAAAACGTATCATCACGATTGATGCAAATCAATGCCTTTGTATCAGACTCATCAGGGAGGCTGTGGCCCGAGCGCACACAGAAACAGAAATGTCTCTGGGACAAAATCTGCAAGTCAAAATCAAGGATCACTGGTAAGGGAGTTCCTGTCTGCGCTTGAATCATCCTGGACTTATGTGCAAGGTTTAAAGATGATTCCAGTTCCTTTAGGAAGATTTAAATTCTCTCTAAAGGTAGAGTATGAGAGAGACCATGAAAATCCTGCATACCACAGAAAAGAAATTAAAGACAAGGAACTGCCTCATCCCACGGGGCAGGAGGACTGAAGACTCCCTAGGGCACTGCTGGGTGCTGCTGAGAATCTGGCTTAGGAGGGGTGAAATGGGGCTTTTGTGTGCAAGCAGGCCAGTGGGACTCAGGGCACTTTAGAGGACTGAAACTCCACATATATTTAAATTAAACAGTTTCATGCCTTTCTGAAATGACTCAACAATATTATATTTGCCAAATTCTGGGTGTCCCTTAGGGCTTTTTCATAAACCTTAAAATAACTTTTCTCTATCAATCAGTGTCACCTTTTTTTCTTTGACAATTCTTAACTTCCAGCCTCTTTCATATATTTATATATATTTTTTTCTTTCTGTTACATTTGGTTTAAGTGAAACTTCGAGGAGCAATCAAAAAGATTTAAAATGAGCTCTACCTGACACCCAGTGGCAAATTCTGCAGTTCAATCAAAATTGGCCCTTGCCTCTTTTCTTCTTGAATCCCCAAATAACTCTATGCTCCTCTGACAACCCAAATGCTCTTTTACTTTGGCACCTGTGTTTTGATTGCACTATTAGATAAGCTGAGATGTTTATAATCTTTATAATAGCCTGATCATAGATACTGGAAAGGTGACATCTTGAAGTCACTATTCATCTGCCTTATTTCTTGGACTTGAAGCAAAGAAGTGCTATGTGTAGCAAGATTCCAAGATTTATATCAAGTCGCCAAATGAGAACAAATCTAAGGTTACCTTGATTACAGATGCCTCTAAAGTAAATATGAAACTCTGAAATATAAGCCCTTTTTACTTTTTGCTGTGCTCATTAAACATCTCTGAATTTTATGTGCTACACTTAAAAAATGAGGAGAGTGTCATGGTAGGAGGAAATTTTTTAACTCATAAAGACAGTAAAATTTCCAAAATATTAATGAAGATTTATGCCTTTGATGTAGACATAGTATAACACGTAGCTTAATGGCAGCAATTATCACGAACATTTCAATTGAGTCTTTGAAGTTTAACATGCATCCATGACTGGTCTCTTTTCCTTACTTTTTATGTCTGGCATCCTGTGTAGTCTGGGTTTGAGGATCAGTTTCCAAAGTATTAAGCATTTCAATTAGAAAATAACTGTAAAATTTAAAATTAGAATTCAATTAGAAAATAACTTTAAATTTGAAAATTCCTAAATTGCATGTAAAATATTGACCTGGATTGTGTGATGTTAGTTGGAAAAAGGCTGGCAATTGTTTTTGCAGAAATGTATCTCTTTAGGAAACCCTACATTATACCTGGCTGACAGGAACTGTGCGAGACCTGGGAGGTGAAAGAGAAGCAGAGAACCTTTCTCTCAGGTGGCCATTGCAATCGGACTCCTTGACAAAAAGAGAGTCGCCATAGGGACCCAGAAGCTCCTGCTTTCCTCTGCTCCTCTGGGCTCAAAGGAAGCAGCTTATCTAGAGCCTAAAATTCCCTTTTCTAGGAGCTTGGTTTTCATAGTCTGAATGTAATTGTCCAATATCTTTGGCTTTTCAGAGACCTTTGGAAACTCCACAGGCCCACACACAGAAATTTTATTATGACTCATATCTCTTGTTTTCTGTATGTCAGGCATGTAAACACAAAATCTATGAAGTGTAGATAGAGTTAGCCTCTCAGTTATTCAAACCCTATGCAGAATATTCCAGTTTTATTGATTACCAAAATTTGTCATTTGGCCCATACATGAGACACTAACATTTCCTCAAATTGAGGCCTCCACTATTAGAGCTTCTCAAGGTTAATATGGAGGGGGCCTTCAGTGAATGGGGAAGGGACTGATAAAGAAATCATGCATATTACATTGTTCCAGCATACACCTGACTCGTTATGGGAAAGCTTGTGCCCCACATCAGCCTCCTAAGAATAATCTCTGATTATGCATCTTCTGTTGCCTCAGACAGTGACTCTTTTCAATGCCTCTGAGTTTGTTCCCGCCCCCTTTAAGATGTCCTCAGTTGTGCCAAGATATGTGTATCAGAAGAGGTAACTTTCCATTTTCAGTTGCAAGCTTTTTCCTTGTATTCAGTGACTCACGTTGTTTATTGTTAGTTTCATTCTACAACTGTTTGGGACAGTAGACAAAGCTTGACAACCTTTAAGCCTACCAGTAGTAATAAGATCTATCTATCTTCTGCATTACACCAAACTTAATAGCTAAAAACAGTGTTCATTTTTTTATGTTCATGATTGGAAGGATATAAAAATTTAGTCCTAACTTAGCTGAGTCACATCTCTCTCCTTTATGGCATTTAATGTTTTTGTTGGGCCGGGGACTTATATAGTTCAGTGGCACAGCACCTGCCTGGCAAGTGTGAGGTCTTGAGCTCGATTCCCAGTATTAATAATAATAATAATAATAAACAACTCACTGAGTTATATTCAGATGGTCTCTGAGCTGTCCTGAGTATTAAATATGGTTTCACCATATCCCAGGTACTTTAGCAGAAATAGCTGAAGGGCTGTCACTAGTAGTGCTAATTTCCCTCCCAGCGCATTTTCAGGACCTCTCTATATGGTGAATACAGCAGGGTACTGAAACCTTTTCATGATACAAAAAGAGTGCTCTTAGAAACCATGTGTAACACAATGTAACTTCTGATACAAGCTATTGGTTAAAGTAGTTAAGAGTGCTTGTCCGGATTTAAGAAACAGAGAATATACCCACCACTTCAATGGGTAGAACACCTTACACTTTCTGGCTATCTTTCATTACATAACCAGAATTAGTTTGGTGCCTATGGACATGAAACATATTAACATATGAAAGCTGGGAGAGCATGTGGCAGTCAGTGTTCTTCATTAACAAAATTGACAACTAAGATTTAGTGATAATAAGAGAATTATTCAGGATAAAAATTGATGAGATTTATAGCAGAGGCTAGACAACTGAGCTCCTAACAAAGTATCCTTTGAGAAATTGCCACTAATAATTAGTACTTTGAGGTATGTATTTTATGATATTATTATCCACAACACCACAAGATATTGCAATCCCAAATATTGTGTACAGTCATCCAAGTATTGTAATCTCCTTTCTAGTCTTCTCACAATCTAAAAAGTTATATTTACAACCCCATTGAGACTTTATTGGAATCCCAGCAAGTTAATTCCAATCTACCACCTCCAATGCAACCCACGGCAAGAGTAAAGACACCAAGACATATTCCAAGTTAAGGGCAGCTGACAGGTTCTAAATCCAGTCCTCTTGAGGATGTGCAGACAAAGGCCCTGGTCCTAGGCCTCACCTGGAATTTGTTATCTTGTGAAGAAGAGGGTGGCTTGAGGATGAGGATGGTGGAAATGAGCTGGCTACTCAGGTAGGCAGAAAAGCATCTGCAAAATGCAGAGATAAGGGTATGCAGAAGGATCAACTGGCATAATTCAATTAAGGTAGCAACTAAAATGTTTTAGGAAGCTATTGCTTCAGTTTCTGATATGGCAACTTTTGTGCCCTGGGGAGTCATAGCCTCTTTATCTTGAGGCTCATATCCAGTTGACATGCCTGGAGCTGACTGGCTCTCTCATCCAGCTATGCTTATCTATTTTAGAGAGAGTGCTATGCAAGGAAACAGGATACTTTCTGATGGCTTTAGAGATTACATAGCAGTATCTGGCTGCTACTGCAATTCTTAGAGCCAGTTGAAGAGAGAAATAAATACCGTAGTCAGTTCTGTACCTATCAGTATAAAGAAATAAGTCTCCATATAATCAAAGATGCAATAAATGTTCTGCATTCAAGGGGAGTCACTCAAGTTGTCTCCCACAATAAGACATGGTATAGTACAGAGCAGTTACTTAGGCGATTGTGTAACACACACACACACACACACCCTTTATATATTTCAGTTCATAGTCTGGAAGCAAGCACCATTATTTCAGTGATTGAGGTATGAACTCTAGAGTTAACAACCTAGATTTAATGCCAGCTTCCAGTGTAACCCCAGCCGGGTACTTAACCTCTCTGTTCTATTTCATCATTTATAATAATAGAAAGCACTTCATAGGGTTGTGGTTAAGGGTCAAATGAGATCAACTGTGAAATGCTAGGCCTACAGTCAGTGGCAGGTACTTCTCCGGTGTTGTTTCAGTTTGGTTAGGAAGAGAGCGCAATCCTTTTCTAAAGGCATTTATTGTCTCACTGTTATCTTGGTAAGGTTATCAGTGGAATGTAATATATGGAGGGAATGTAGTAGTGCTAAACAAAAGGGAGAAGCTGTAAAACTGTTTTCAGAAAGTAGAAAAATATATCAAATGCTAGAGGAATTTAGTGCCTTTTTTAGAGTTGTACCAATGAATTTAAAGTGGAATCAGGCGGTCAGGCAATGCATTTCTCCAGGAATGTTCAGTTGTTTGGATACAGTGTTAAGAAAGAAAAATAAGTACCAAATTAAATTAGAACTTTGTATGGAATATAAGCAAGAGGCAAGGCTATGAGAGGTAAATGGTTTTGCAAGAAAATCATTATGATGGACTTTAGAAACTGAAAAGAATTAAAAGGAAAATTTGTATGATTTTTCTAGTACAATAATTTTTTAAAAAATCATACCATTTGGGGTGGGGATGGGATTAAAAAAATCATACCATTTGCAGAGGTTTAAAATTTTTTAATAATGGTAGGGTACATTTGTATCTGTGAAAGATTAAAAAATGTGGAAAGAA
This sequence comes from Dolichotis patagonum, assembly GCA_004027295.1. NCBI lineage: Eukaryota > Metazoa > Chordata > Mammalia > Rodentia > Caviidae > Dolichotis > Dolichotis patagonum. The sequence goes on from PVJX010009965.1 coordinate 12,290, forward strand.
AAGTCATTGAAGTTGAGGTCAAACAATGGTCCTGTTGAATCATGAGTTCCATTATCAGAGAAGAAAGAGGGTGGGTTTGAAACCTTAGAAGAATAAGAAAAAGTGACTGAGAAGGAAGATAACAGTAATGATGAAGAGAAGGCCTGATTGAACATGGCAATGTCGCAAGTCTCAAAAGACCAGGGGCTGTCTATAACACTGAGAGAATAATTTTCTAAAGATTATATCTTAGAGCAAAAAGTAGTTAAATAATTCTCATGATCCTGAAGAATACCAAGAAAAGAACCAATTGTACGGAAAGTATGCTGTAGAGGACCACCAGAAAGTTTTCTTGAAAGAAGAGCAATTATCTCCATTTTGGCTATTCCTGGTCCTATTTCCGTATATTAATGTACACAGAGCTGGCTAGGACTTTTTCTTACCCTTTCAATTGACTTTAAGCAATGCAAATTGGTCTAGCTGAGGTGCTGATGTGTAGTCTTGAAGCAAGTCAACAGATCAGTATTAGCCTACCCCCATAACTCCCCCAAAATATGTGTAAGCAGGTGGAAGGGAGGGCTACACTCCACTCTGTCAGCTGGGATCAAGCTTTGAGATAAGAGGCTCTGAGTTCTCAGGGCATAAAAGATTACACATCACAGCTGAAGCACTGATCCCAAAACAGTAGATACTATCTCAAATTGTATTATGTAGATTACTCTTTCTGCATATCCTCTCTCTGCATATTGCAGAGGCGATTTCAGGTCTCCTACCTGGCCCAGCTTACAACACTCATATACTTACCACTGTTCTCATGGTCACTCTTCCTCCATCCTTGAGCCATTTTCTTCTTCATGAAAAAATAAAACCCATGACTGGCCCTGGGTTGAGGCCTTTGTTCTGGTTAACTGTCACTATTGCTGGACTTAGGATCCCCTTGGTTCCCCACAACTATTAATAATACCTTAGTGTCTTTATTCTTGCCATGAGTTGTACTGGTAGTGGTAGATTGGAATTAACTTACTAAAAGTCAAATAACTTTTCCATGGAATTACAAATATAAACTTCCTGGTATGCAATGAAGACCAGGAATGGCTCTCTATGGTATGTTAGGTTTGAAGGGCAGGAAGCTGTCTTGTAAGTTAGAGATATGGGGCATAGTACTCTATCATCACTATCATCATGGTCAACACCAGCATTGTATTACTTAGTTCCCATTATCAGTTTGATCAGTACCCAATGGAAAAGATTGAAAGTGAGAGTGCAGGGATGGATAGCTCAGAGGAGACATGCAAAGCAGTGCAGGGTTGAGAGGAGGCAGAAGACCCATTGCCTCCTAAAGGTTCTTACCCAGTGTTTCATGAACAAGAATAACTGGATTGAGGACAATGATGGTCAGTGTCTACCAGTAACAGTCCAATTAGTACTGGTGTGGATGAACCATATCCTAAAGTGTTTCTCAAAATTGAATATTCATACACATTTCTTAATGAAAGATACTGATTCTAATTTATTAGTTACTGGTGAAACCACATTTTCTGTATTGCAACAAGGGTTTTGGTGCTAGCCACTTTTCCTTCATGTTAACTCAAGCACCATCATCCACATTTTTAGGCCAGAAAACCAGGGATTAGACTAAATGAAAAAACATTACTCTTTACTTCCTAGAGATTCATAAAAAATAATCAAAAGCATGAAATTTAAGTGTTTAGAAAAAGTATTACCAAATCAATAAGTTAATATTTGTTACCTGTTTTCTAACAATAACATCGCACACCTTTTAGAGAGTGTGTTACTAAGAATTTGGGTAAATTATGCTTCACAAATATCTGTACTTTTTGAAAGATGTGCTTAAGTTTTGAGTGGAAAAAGTAATGATTGAAAGGTGGAAGCTTGACTTAGAAGCATGGTTCCATGAAGTTAACTAACTAGTTTTTAAGTTAAATTTTGTACATGCTCTCAAGGACTAAATCTTTGCTCCAGTAAGTTGTGGATGTTGGTATCTGTCCCAGAAATAAGGGAAGTAACTAGGACATTAATAATTCAAAGAAGTTTCAGACCATAGACATATGCAATTTTTACTTCTCCATAAAAATGAGAAATGCTGAACTGACATAGGCATTATACAACAGATGTAGTGCTTTCTGTCAGCTCTGTTGATGTGACTGAATGGAAGGGTCCTAGTCTGTTACTCCATATATAAAAAAGTCTGATAATTTTGGTATATTTCTGTACACATTTTACAAATTAACTAAGTAAGAAATTGAACCTAGAAATCCAATGTAAGTATTTTCTTAATTATTTGCAAAAATGTCTATAAAATTTGGAGAAAATGTTTATATTGAAAAGTTAATCTAATGAAAATCATTAATAATAAATTAGGCAAAAACATTTAAATTTTCTGACAGAAAAGATGGAAAGTCACATGAAGATTAATAAGACTTCTTGAAGACTGGCAGATACAGATTTAATATGTATCTTGACTTAAAATGAACTTTTTATATGTTCAAGAGGAGACAGAAGAGATGTGATTGATTTCTTTTTTTTTTGGTACCGGGGATCGAACTCATGACTCACGACCTTACGCTTGCCAGGCAGGTGCTTAAGCCACTGAGCTAAATCCCCGGCCCGATGTGATTGATTTCATTGCTTAATTTTTTGGCATTATTTTTTATCATTTGGATCAAGAGTGCCTCCTGTCTTTGTTTCCACTTCCAGGTATTATGAAGTACTTCAGTGTGATCCTTGAAATGATTAAGATATACTTAATCATTTATATTTGTATAGTGGGCCCCATTTGGCTTCTTATGTGTTCAAGGGTGATATAGGAACTCAAGCTAGGGCAGGGGATAGAGTTTGGTATGGAGACTCAAGGCACTGGCAGCCTTGAATTCATGGTTGTGTTTCCAGAAATGTAGAAGGCAGCATCTTACAGATCCTGTGAATTCATAGAGGACCTGAGATTATGCCCTGAGTTCCAGGCAATATTGCTTAGAGACCATAAGGACATCCAAGACCATGGTTAAGTCTGTACTCAATCATAGGCCCTTGTCTTCTGAGTGATTCTTTGTAACCTGGTTTTCAAGGACATTTTTATCATTATAGGTAAAAAAGAAACCTCACTCAGAGATGGAGTGAAGGCAAACTAAACCTGAGACATGGTGATTAGGTTATGCAAAACTATAGTCTGGGATCCACAGACAAAACATTGAGTGGAATCCTGACAGCCCTTAGTGACACATTCAATAAGCTAATAGTGGTTTTTTTTTATTTTGAAGAGAATAAAACCAAATGAGAAAAAACAAATAGGGTCAGTCAAAACAAAAGGATAGACATAGTACATGACTTAAAACCAAAATATAAGGAGATCAACAATGGCTACCATAATGCCTCTTGTTGTCTTCAAAAGAATTGCCCATATCATCAGGCATAATAAAATTGAACAAAACAGTACAGAACAAAATCAATAAAAACAAAACATTGACAACATTATAGGACTTTAAAAGAAGATAATAGTCAAACCAGAATGGATAGCATAGTGAATCTTATTGTCTTCAAAGTAGTTGTCTACATTCTCAGACTTGATACTATCAAACAAAACAGATTCAAATAAAATTATACAAAACAAGACAGTGCATAGTTGGGGGTTTAGCTTAGCAGTATAAGCACCTGCCTTGCAAAGCACATGGTCCTGAGTTCAATACCCATTACTTAAAAAAAAAAAAAAACAAGACAGTGATCAAACAAAACAGATTCAAATAAAATCAGTCAAAACAAAACAGTGGAAGCAATACAGGGCTTTAAATTAATAGGAAATCAAAAATGGTTACCACAGTATATTCTACTATCTTTGGAATAGCTGTCCATGCCATCAAATCTAGTACAAGTAGACAAACTGGAACAGAATAAAACCAAACTAAATAGAGCTATGATAACAACATGGGTTTCAAATCATGATACAAGATTAACAATCACCACTGCCTTCCCTTTTTAGACAATTCCTCCCCTTTCACTTTCACAGGGTACATTGTACATTTTGTATCCCACTAATTCCTTCAGTTTTTAGATTAGGGAGGCAACCTGCTATTCACCTAAGTGATTCTGAAACTTTTTACCCCTGAGCATGATCTCAAGTTGTGTCTATTTATCTACAAGTGCCTCAAGGTTTTCCTCTCTTATAGCTGAGTAGTTCGCCATTGTATAAAAGTATCATGTCTTTCCAATCAATCTGCATCTGATGAGCAAGCTACACCCACTTTTTTCTGGTTCCTGTCATATAGAGCATTGTTTTCTCATCTTTGACTTTCAATCTATAAACCCTTTTTCAGGTTAATTATATTTCTTATGTAGAGCATCTTGATGGACCCTATCTTTTGATCCACTCTGCCTGTGTTTCTTTTTATTAGTGTATCACGGCCCTCTATATTAGTGATTCTGGCCAACCTTCTCTGCCTCATTTCTGCCATGCTATTTTTCTGCCATTGCTTGTCTACTTTTCTCCTTCATTCCACTGTCTTCCCTATTCAGTGAGCCCCTGAAACCATGGTCTTTTCTTTCTTTAGAATGTCCTTCAGTGTAGTTTGTAGGGTTGGATTGGTGGTCATGAACTCCCTCAGTTTCTCTTTGTCATGGAAACATCTTGTTTCTCCATTAATTTTGAGTGATAGTTTTGCAGTGTACATCAATCTAGGTTGGAGATTATTTTCTTTCAGGTCTTGGGATACTTCACTACAAGCTCTTCTTGATTTGATGGTTCGTGTCAAGAAGTCTGTTGTGATTCTGATGGGTTTTCCTTTATAGGTGATCTGTTTCTTTTCTCTGACAGCTTTTAATATTCTGTTCTTGTGTTGAATTTCTGGGATCTTGATTATTATATGTTTGGGTGTAGATCTATTTTGCTTATAGCTGGCTGGAGTTCTGTATGCCTCATATATCTGAATATCATTTCCTTTTCCTATACTTGGGAAGTTTACTTTGATTATTTCTGCAAATATCCTTTGTATTTCATTTGTGTTTACCTCTGCTTCTTCACTCACTTTTTTTTTATTCTTAAGTTATAGATCCTGTTGTCATCTTCTAGCCTTTGTATTGTTACTCCCTGGTTACTTCTTATTTTTAAGAGAGCTTTCCTTTTGTGATCACAAGTTGCAAACCTGTCTTCAAGGTTTGATAGTCTATCTTTGATTTCTTTCAACTAGTTTTGCCAGCTTTCTATGAAGTTTTTAGTTTCTTGGTAATATCTTTGAATCTGTTTCATGTATTCTAAATTTTTTTATATTCTTCATTGAAGATTTCACTCTGTTTTCTATGCTCCTCTCTTCTTCCATCTGTGTCTTCTTTAGAGGTGCTTAGCAACTGTTTTATTATGTTTTTATATCTTCCTTTACTTGTAATAGTATTTCTGTTTTAAGTTCTTTTATAGTTTCACGAAGTTGCTTCTTTATGTCATTTGTCATTTCTTCAGAAACTGCAGGTGTGCAACTCTAAGTCTCGTCTGTGCTTACCTCTCCTGGACCAGTGCTGCTTGGGTTGGAGGCTGGAGACTGCCTTTTGTTTCTTGTTATGTTCCTGGTTTCTTCCAGACAAGTGGGTAGCAGGGACCCCAGCACTTCCTGTATTGGTTATAATTACTCTGAAGTGTGCTGTCTAGGATTTTCTGCTGTTTGCTGCTTTCCTCAATCTTCTGGTGACTAGTGGTGTATAAGCAGGGGCAGGGCAGGCTGGCCCCTCCCTTCTGAGTTAGTCAACCACAAGGATTCTTCACCACGTTAGTGTGTGCCGCACAGTTGGGGCCAGTTAGGGATAGCTTTAGAGAAACCTTGCCCTTGGCTATTGGACCACACACAGGGATGGGACTCAGACCAAGCAATTTTCACCAACCTACCCTGTGCTAGGAGTGGCTGAATGAAGCCAGCTGCAGTTATGGTTCCGGGCTTATCATGCCCAACTCCAAATAGTGCCCAACCAATTGCCCACTCCTGCGGGAGGACTGAGTGCCCCACACTCACTGTCAGCCAGTGCAGTTCTTTGGTTTACTGAGCCCCTCCGTTACTGCGTCTCCCTGCTGAAGCCTTTGGGCTTCAGCCACCCACTTCACTGTGACTGTGCATCCCTGGATTCCAGTGGCACTCTTCACAGGGTGGGACTGGCTCCAGTGAAAGTGCCTCCAGCTCCACCTTCTGTTCAACTTTTCCTTTTCTTTTCTTTTTTTTAAAAAATCTCTCTGTAGACTCAAGTTCTCACTTTAGTTTCTTCCTGGGTCAAGGAGACCCATTTCTTTCCTTCTGATCTTCTCTGGAATGCTATATTCCTGAATACGGGCTATTTCTCTCAGAGAGTCTATTTACTCTGCTGCTTACTGTTCCACCATCTTCCCAGAATCTCCACTAATATTTTTAATGGTGACAAAGAGAAGCTAAAATTATAAATCTGTTATTTATCTAATTGTACAAAACTTCTATTGCTCTGTTAAACTTATATGAATTTATTATCTTGTGTTTCTGTGGAATTCTGACCCTGGGTAAAAACCACAGCATATCAGGACCATGTTCCCTTTGGAGACTATATGGAAGAATATGTCCCTTTGTGGTTCTAGCTTCTAGAGGAAATGCATATTTCTTGCCCCAGTTATATCACTTCATCTTGGTCATCCTTCTACAGTCATACTGATACAAGCTCTCCAACTGCCATAGCAAAATACTGCAACTCCCAATCTGTCACATGTACAACACAAAAAGTGTGTTCCCCAAAATCAAAGAATGAATTCTGAGGAACAATAAAGTTTAAGAGCAGGAAATTTCACTGCAGCAGACACAGTTCCTGCCTAAGAGAGATTGGAAGGGACCAGAAGTGGGTGGTCCATGAGCCCTCTACTCAAAGGAAGTTTTATAGAGCAAGATCACAAGGTGGGTACAAAATCATGAGATGGATACAAGGTAGGACAAAGTTATGATAACAAATAAGATTACAAGTATAGTCACTCAGGTGATACTGATGCAGTGGGAAAGCAGGTCACGGAGCAATGTACATGGAAAGAACAAGGACCAGTTTTGGAAGGGAAGGATCAGGAGGATCAGCTCCCCACCCAGGTGACTGAAGCTATTTACAGTATCAGTCATTTCTATTTGTCTCTCGGGGAGTGGTGTAATTCATTTCGTCTTTATCTTGAGACCTGACTTTCAATGAATGCACCTCCATCCATGGTTGTAATATGTTCGTATCTTCCACACTGACCCCTAAGATGGCTACCCCTGTCTGCCCATAATATAGCTACCTAACTTAGCTATCTATAATAATACCTTCTGCTCACTATACTTGAGAATATATCTCTAGTTTTTCAAGGGTCTTTGTGATTAGATTGGGCCCACTGGCCCCAAGTGATAATTTAAGTTCATTTCCTCATCTCAAAGTCCTTAGGTTAATCACATATCCAAATCCTGCACAAATTCCAGGGATCTGGGCCACATTATTCTTATGGGGCTATTATTTTGCCCACCACACCCATTTTGCACTCTTCACGTCCTTTTTAAACTTGATAAGAATCTTTTAGAGATTCCCTTGAAATCTTTTCTTAATCAACTCAAAGGCCCTCATCTCTAATGAATAGTTGCAAGTCTCAGCAAAACTGCCAGCTCAATTATTATGGCAGGGATCATTACAGCCCTGTTATAAACATCTCACACAGTATTTATCTCCCTGTCTATAAAAGTGAGTGTTAAGGAGTAGACTCAGATTTACCATTTCTCTTTAGCATGCAGCCTTCTTTTACCAGACCCGTAAGAGGGCTTTTTTTGGAGGAAAAGGACATCATCAGCATGACATAAAAAGACATTCAGAGTAAAATTCTAGAGTGATTTAGGACAACTCATGTAACCAAAGACTACCCCAAGCAAACTGAGACATGAATACATTTTTCTTATTTACAGAACAAATTAGAAGCAGCTTTTTTTTTCTTTTTTGCACCAGGAATCAAACTCATGACCTGGTGCTTGCCAGGCAGACACTTATGCCACTGAGTTAAATCCCCTGCCCTCAGGTGGGAAGTTTTAGTTTTATTTTATTGTCTTGTAATCTAATCACAGTTATAAGCCTATGATACTGGCATACATATAGAACATAAATTGTGAAGGGGGAGAAAAAAGCAACAAAAATAGAACACAGACCAAAAGAAAAGAATAGAGATATCAACAAATAGTTACATATAAACTGCACACTGTAATAGTCATGACTGACCTTAAAGGTGGATTTGAGAAAAAAGAGCAGTTAAGTCTGACTACCAGGACATTGACCTAAAAAAAAAAAAATAGGCAGTCAAGCTATAATCTGACTGATTCAGGATCAAAGTGTTGGTGTCCTGCAAGCCAAGAAGTATTCACTTTTGGAATTTCTATTTCAGAATCATTATCATGTGCCAAACATTTAACATCTTGTTATTGAGTCACTTAGCTTGAGCATAGAGTAGAGGAGGATGAGACTGGGGTTATTTTCAACTACAGTGTCAAAAGAAGAGGCAGTACATACATAAGAGACAGAAAAATGGTCAGTGTGGGAAACAAATATTCCAGCAGGAGGAAGGTTTTGACAGGGCTCTGATATTTTTCACTTTAGAGTCACATTGAGAAGTGATCCTGGGATGACAGTTTGAGTTCCGCAGTGTGTGATGACTACTCCTCAGTGGATTAGTAAGGACAAAATCTCAATTGGATACTAAAGAAAAGAGAATCAGATATGCGTAAGTACTGACGGTGACAGTGGTTAACACAAAGTGAGGCAGAATCACTATTAGTGTTCTTTAAAAAGATAGCAACGACAGTGGTTAGAAGATTTCTACTTCATTTCAGTTCTGGTCCTAATCCTTGTGTATCTCAAACTAAGTGATGTGTGTCAGAGATGGCTGTCTGTCTAGTTATCTGGCCCATGACAAGTTATTCAACCTCTCTTCCCTTAAACTCTCATCTTTAAAATGGGTTAAAGGGAGACTAAAATTCAGTTAATGAAAAAATCAAATTTGAGGATACATATAAAATGCTTAGAATAGAGATGATCTCATTAGTGCTTTATTTGTCATAATTATCATTATTACATCTCAGAATATCATAGTACTTGTTTGTGTTGTCTTCAGGCTAAGATAGGTCCCATTTTAAGAATACAATGGCAAATCCTGTTATTCTTTTTTATAAAGGAAACAATGCTGCTCTAAAACAAGAAAAAACAGCCTTAGTAATGGTACTGAATGCTATATTTCAGTTTATAAAATTTTACGTGTTATCTGTAATTCTAAAAACAGAAGTTACAAACTTAAATATTTCTTTAGATTTACTTTTAAAATCAAGCATAGGCAAGCTCACTCAGGAACTTACACCAAGTAATTTAACAAGAGTAGCTACCGACTATTGAAGGCCCATTCTTGTCAATAGCCGATTAGGCAGCTTTTCCTATGTAAGTGTGAATAAACCTATTTTTACAGATGAAAGAACAGAAGCCTAGGACAGTGTATTAATTTTCCTGAGGCCACTAAGATAATACAGAGCCAAATAAGTTTTAATGGACTCTGTATTCTCTTTTTTCTCTTTCACCAAAATAGTTCAGTTATATAGAATATATAATAGACTTTTTTTTTTAAAAAAAAGCATATTATCTGACCATAGTGCAAGGAAAGTGGAAATTAATGGCAAAAGAAACCACAAAAACTTTATAAACACTTGGAAATTAACTAACACTCTTCTGAACAAGCAGAGTCAGAGATGAAATTAAAGAAGAAATTAAACAATATCTACAACCAAATGACAATGTCGGTACAATATATTGGAACCTGTGAGATACAAGGAAAGCAGTCATAAGAGGTAAATATATAGCAGTGAATTCTCACATCAGGAAAACAGAATGAGCAACAAATAAACAACCTAATGCTGCCACTGAAGATTTTAGAAAAAGAACAGCAAGTCAAGCCCATAGCTCATAGAAGGGAGGCAATTATAAAGATCAGAGCACAAATTAATGCAATTGAGAGAAAGAAAACAATACAGAGAATTAATGAATTAAAGAGTTTTTTATTTGAAAGAATAAACAAAATTGATAAACCCTAGACAACCTTATCAAGAAAGGAAAGAAAAAAACCTCAAATTCATACCGTGAGGAAGGAAAAGGGTGAAATCACTACAGATCCTGTGGAAATTCAGAAGATCATCAATACCCTTCAACTGAAGAATGGATAAAATAGATGTGGTACTTTTATACAATCTAACACTACTAGGTTATAAATAAGGATAAATTAGAGGCTTTTATGGGTAAATTTATACAACTTGAGACCATACTTATAAGCGAAATATATCAGACTTGTGTGTATAATCATATTGTCTTCCTAGTGTAAAAAGCTGAAAGAGCAAATAAGATCCAAAATGTTCAATAGCTAGTGTGAACAAGAAAAGGGAAAAAACTGCTCAAAAAGATCAGAACAATTGGGACAGAAAAAAGGAGAAAAGAAAGAAGGGAGAAAAAATATATATGTACAAGATAGTTATACCACACGCATTTTTTCTTCAAAAATTTTTAAAAAAATGTCTGCTAGGTTATTTTGTACAATGGGTTTAGATCATCAGTTATAATATTAATTATCTTTGTTAGGTTTGTCAAAAAAACACTTTATGGCTTCATTGTTTGATCAGTTGTTCATGACTATATCTTGAAATACAAGCAACAGTTTGGAAGGTAACAGTACTCAATATATTAACCATTGCTAATGTCATATTATTTTGTCATTAAAAAAATTCAATGTAAATAGGAAAACATGAATTGCATTTACCCCCACTGCATTTACCCACCAGCTCCTCCTGACCCTTCTGCCCACTCCATGAAAGTCCCTCCATATGCATCAGAATGAAAATAAAACCACACACATTCTTTCTTCAAAGTTAAAAAAAAAAAATGCCTGTTAGGTTGTTTTGTACAATGAGTCTAGATCATCAGTTATAATATTAATTATACAAGTTTGACACAGAAATTCCAATAGAGAATGGTCAGTTTTTCAAGGATACACCACTTGAAGGGTTGAAAACTGAATTTAAAATCAGTTTTTCAAACTTTAGGTTAGAGTTCTTCTTTACCAGTAAAACTCCTCATAGAAGGTTTGGCTGTATTATTCATGAAAATGGAAGGTGGAATATAGAATCAAGTGAGACAGTTTTGTGTTTGTTTCAACATTACTGTTATGTAAAATGCTACACTAATATCCCAAAATTTGAAAGAAAGAATATGCATAGGAAACTTGAATTTTACAGCTAGTTATACTTCCCACATAGTAGCCCAAACTTTTAACTCAAGTATTTTATATTTAATTTCTAGCTTTTTAAAAATATGGCATCGGTGTTCCAATTATATGTCTTGGCAAATATAATTAATTTACACTAGAATCTTTTGTTCTTGCCCTACGTACTACAAAAGTCATACCTTTTTACATTCTTTCTTGTAATACCAGGGAACCACTTACTGAACTACTCCAAAAAATCATTTCAATAAACAATTTGTTTCTTTTCTTTTTTTTTTTAAATTTTGAGACAGGGTCTTCCTACGTACTTCAGGCTGGCCTTGAAATCATACTACTAGTCTAGTCTGGCTTTGAACTTGCAGTAATCCTCCTGCCTGAGCCTACTGGGATTACAGGTATGCACTACCAAGCTGGGATAATATTTTACATTTGATATGTCTTTTAGGAATAATACTGTCTTTATATTATTTTCCTGTTATTATACCCTAATCTTCACAAACTTCATGTGTTTTAAGGTCACCTTTAACTATTGCCTTTCGTATTACTGGAATTTAGTCATCTTATTCCACATTCAGATATATCACATTCAAAGTGTTCCAAAATAACACAGACTGGACTCTTGATATTTAGACCACCATTATTTCTTTCTGAATTCCCTAAGAAATGGATATTTCTTAGTCTTTACAAGTCAACTTCTGGAGATTTTTTAAACAACTCTAAAATTTGCATTCACTTTATCACTTCCTAAAAATCACCTGCATTTATAATTCACTTGCTTTCCTCAAAGCACATACCAACTTGTAGTGATGTCACACACTGTAAATCCATTTTTTGGGCTCCGGCAGTGTGCTAAAGCACATATTTTCCTCCCTTGCTACCAATAGTGGATACTGGCAATTGTGGGTAGTTTTTATTTTATAACCTGTGATAGAAATAGCAAATACTATTGAATGGTTATTTCTTGTCTTTTAAATGAGTTATTTTAATGATTTTAGCAATGTAATTCAGTAGATATAATATCCATTTTTACAGATTAAAAAAACTGAATCATCTAAGGAATAAACAACTTTCCAGAACTTCTTTAGAAGATAAATTGTTGAATATGTGTTTCAAGTCAACTAAGGCATCAAGAAAATAGCTAACACTTTCTATTTCCTCCAATGAGTAAAGATCAGATCATAAGACACCGCTAAATATTGAAGCTGCTGAATTCTATGCTGGGAGAGTCACTGGGTGAGATTTTATTTTTACTTTTCTCACAGAATGTTTTGAGACTAAAACAAAATTTACTTGAAAGTACATTTTAAGGATGGAAATTATTTTGTTAGTAGAATCTAAAATAATAGAGTCTTTCATCAAAGTCATTCTTTATTTTTGAATTGTCATTTTCAGTTCACTGTTTGTATTCTACTTGTTTTAGATTGAAGCTTCTTTTGAGCATTTTGAATAAAATATTGCTTAAAGATTTGTACTGTACTTTCAAAATAGAATTAGTTATTTCTTTTTTATTGTCCTATGAATATCTACACACTTTGTTAAAACTGTAAGTGTTAAAATAGAGAATCATTGAGGCAGAATAAAAAGAAAAAATCAAAGTAATACAAAAATGTTTAGTTACTTTTGTTGTTACTGCAATAAAATACCCAACATCCAAAGTTAAAGGAGAAAGGTTTACTTTTATCAGTTTGTAGTAATTTCAAGTCATAGTTGGCTGATTCCCAGGCAAGGTGGCATGGCAGAGGAGAAACAGTTCATGCCAGCAGACGTCAGAGAGCAGCAAGGTGGTGGTCAGCAAAGTAGCAAAGCAGCAAGTAAAGCAGCAAACAGTGATGACAGCAGCCCTCTTTCTGTCTCTTATGTTCTATCCAGGCTACTGGCCCGTAGGGCAGGTAGCACTTCCCCTTATCTGTGCCCAAAATTAAGTCAAGCCCAGTGGGCCAATTTACTAATCATAGATCCTTGATCCCACCATCACACACTTAATGCCAGCGTCACGTGCTTAAATTCAACACCACATACTTAAACCCAGTATCACACACTGCAGATCCGGTAAGCTCTAAAACCCCACATATGACTGTATGAGACACTGGGGGGACATTTAGACACAAACCATTACAACAATTTTTTTTAAAAAAGTTTGTGAAAGGAATATAAGTCATCATTATTATACCTAACTTTGGTTAGGTATAATTCAAATTCTGAAGTTTTTGGAAGTCCAGAGTATCTAGTTCATTTTAGGTGAGAAATATATCATTTTAAAGACTAAAACTGCTTCAAAACACTAAATTACAAAATGAACTTGTCATATCACTGCCTTTGTGAATACTAATCTGCAAACTGAAAGGGAAAGCAAGTGTGGACTTTTTGTCTTCTATTTTCTGAGAAAGGAACAAAAGATTTGGAAAGTCAGAAGAGGACTATATTTTAATCAAGCTATGTGCAACTCAGGAGCCTGTTGATTTATTTTGAAGGAGAGACTGGTCTTTCTGTATAAAGTAATTAAAAATAAGTAATTAGATTTTTTTGTCATGAATCTGACTTTAATGGAATTAAATATTTTGCTCTTTTTACAAACATATGTCATATGATTTAAAATGAATGTTTTGAAATTTTACAATACTTCATTGCTTATGAAATTCTTTGCTAATAAACATGATGCTTGTAAAATAGTTCTAAGGTGGGTCAAGTAGGATTTTTTGAAGGTAAAATTTGCAATGGTGAATGAATTTAATTTGTATGTAAAGTGTGTTAAAGAATACATTTTTATGACATTTATAAAGGAACACATGAAAACAGTTATTACCTCTTCTCATTTCCTGAGAACTCACCTTGCTTTTAGGAATAACTGTGACCTTCTTAAATTAAACAATGATCATTGGAGTTTAGCCCTCACAAAGGCATGAAGAATGCCTTCAGACATATAGATTCTCTACTTAAAGTGCAGCATGATGGTGACCTGAGGCTCACTTGAATTCTATAGCATCTGAGTCCCAATACTGTGTCTTCCTCCCTACACACACACACACACACACACACACACACACACACACAGAGAACATGCCCTTTCCAGACACATGGGCAGTTTATTTCATGTATTAGTCAGCTTTCCCATGACTGGAAAAATATTCAGCACCCACAATTTAAAAGAGGAAATACTTCTTTGGCTCATGGTTCCAGGTGGTTCAGTATATGGCCAGCCGTCTTCAGGACAGAAACATAGTTAGTGGTGACTAGGAGACACAGAAAAAGAAACCACAGATAACAGATTCCTAGGTTATACACCACCAAGACACACTCAGAAGTTTGCTCCACGAATCCTGCAGGTGGCGCCCAAGCCAATCTAGTTGTCAATGCACAAGAGAGTCAAGTCCCAACCCTTACAAACTTGATATCCAAACCTAGCTCCTTAAACCACTTTTAACCTTCAAATAAATATATGATCATAATTCTACCTGATGTCATAAAGCTATCTCATGTATAACTAAAAAGGAATTTCATCCCCCAAATCTCAGCATTGCTAAAAACTCCAAGGTACCTGCAAATTCTCAGAACACTGGCAGGAAAGTATAGACACTTTGGTTTGGTTTGGTTTGGTTTGGTTTGGTTTGGTTTGGTTTTTTGTTGCCACAGTGGAATAGAATTGACTTCTAATCCAACGACCAGCAATTGCCTTTTAGCTGACAGAAAAATCTTGAGCCTAATGGTTACAGTTCACATTTCTATTAGTGTTCTCATTTTCTTTATTTGTCTTTTTTCCTAGTTTTAAAATAATTTAATTAAATTTTTTTGACACAAGATCTTGCTATGTAATGCAGGCTGGCCTTAAACTCCCTTATGAAGCCAGCCAAGTTTGGCCTTGAGCTCACAGGGACCCTCCTGCTTCAGTTTTCCTAATGCTGGGATTACAGGTCAGTGCCACCATGCCGTCATTCTAATTTTCTGAGCTCTGAGCAGAGTATCTCATCAGGGTCTGCTTATACCATTTTAGAGATTCAATAGACTGAACTGCCAAAATTTTCCAAACACTGCCTGCAAGTGAGTTTTAAATCAGATGATTAGGGACAATCACAGCAATGACCCCACTTCTCTGGTACCAGTATTCTGTATTCCTCAGCTTTCTTTTCCCTGGAAAAATACAGAACATTCACAGTTTAACAGAGGAGAAATTTGTTTGACTTTCACTTTCATCAGCTTCATTCCATGCATGGTTAGTGGACTTCACCACAGAAATATCCTAGCTGAAAGCCATGTCATCACAGAATTGTTCAGTTCGTGGAAGTTAAGAAAGAAGGTAAGGAAATGCCTCCAGAGAATTGGGACGGAGAGATGTAGACCCTAATGTCAACTTTCTGTGACGCAATTAAACACACTGCAATGTGTGTTTTTACCGCTCACCTGGCAGCTTCCAAGCCAATCGGGTTGACAGTCCATGTTAGCCATTACAGCTCAGCTGTGCTTGATGTGTGTCCTGTAGCTATTTCTGCTTTTCTCTTCATATCCAAGATACTGCATTTTCTCATGGCTTTCATTGTTTACATATTGCTCGAGTCTCTTTGCAACTGTTCTATTTTGATGCAAAGTTGTAAACCACAGTTTGGTTGCCATGTTCTTTAATACTGAACAATGCCAGTGGAGAAGTACCTGGCACAGTTATGAGCGTTGTGGCTTGTTACAGGCAGTTCTTACCTATTTGTGTCCTTCCTCACTTTTTATAGCTCTATGAGTATTGATCTGATTTCGGCTGCATTCCATTTCATCCTCTATGTGTTCTCCCATTTGCAGTTTCAGTATACGGATTGTATACCACCCATCTCACTCTTTCGCAGTTGGACATAAAGTCAATTTCTGTAAATAAAGCATGAATTTCCTTTGAGGAATATTTCACATGAGTAGACACTTTCATTTTGAGAAAAGTCTAAGTCTTCTTGATAAATATTAGAGAATATGCATAATCTTATGAATTGCTTATTAGATATTTTTGTTGGTCTGTGTTTAAATCTGTCAGAGAGTTCAGATTCTGTCCTCTTTGACTATTTTGGTGTTTTAGAAAATAATGTCAAATTTTGCTCTGAGGCTGTGCATTCTAACACAAACTTGTATCTAACCCAGAAAAATATTTTAATTTCTTACTATTAAGTGTTAGATACATGGAAATTAATAATTTGCCAATTCTACAGTTATTTCTCTGTATAAACAATGTATTTAAATACATATGATATGTATGTGGAGAATTCTCAATATACACAAACTTTGCTCCTCACTAAGTTTCTAACAACCAGATCAAAACCTATATTTAGAAAGCTTTTTATAAATTTACAAAAGCAGTTAAAGGAGCTAATGCTCCTGTCCTCCATTCAAATACTAAACGTAAAACAGAAGACATAAGGATGATTTATTTGTCAGTGTTGATAGAAGAATTTATAATATGTTTTTGCACACTAAGTGATCATACTCTTAATTAAAGAGAAAAATGTGGATGGAGTAACATAATTCAGTAGAATAATGAAATATATATTAAGTCTAAGTCATCCCTTGATTGTTTATATTTATTTCCCTTTGAGTTTTTAAGTATTACCAAAGATATTGATATTAATTGTTTTGAAGCAAAGCTTCATTTTTCTTCCAGATATGTAGGATGCTTCCATGAACACAAATTGGAACATTTAAAATATGTTTTGTTAATCAACAACCACTTTGGAACCTATCCATTGCTATTAGACCCTTTGATTTAGAGGAGTGCTAAGAAGAAGAAAATGAGCTTGTATGAGCCAGCTTTACCTTGCTACTCCTTCTTAATTTGAAGCAGTGTCTTTCAGGCAACATTGATGGTACATTGCATCTGTATCCTCTTTAGCATAGGCATTTTACAGACTTGGATTTCCACATTTGAGGAAAGGATGGAGCCAACCACACCTGACAGCTTTCCTGCTTGCATGAGTAGTTATTGTGGTGGGATAACAATCACAGTGTGAGAGGTAATGCAGGAAAAACAGTTGTTGAGAACATAAAAAAGAAATGAGCTAATGTTTCTAAGGATAGGCTGCATCTTTCCATGTGAATCTCCCTCCAGGTACCCTGAGAGTCTTTGAAAAGCATCTCTCTCAAACAATGTGCCACACAGGCAGACACTAGGTCAGGTAGCATCTCAACAGGTTAAAGAAAACACATTCTTTGGAAATAGCACTTGGGTTGAGTGTGTTTTCTGTGTCAGCCTGCGAGTGGCGGGAGCATGCCTGCCTGACAGTCTGGTGGTAACAGTTCTGAGAGAAGAAAATTGTGTAGCTGCTCCTACTGACAGTCACGCAGAGAGACTCTGCAGGCAAACTTCTGGACTAACTCCAGTCATTACATATTTGGAAAAGATTTTGCACAAAGGTATTTTGTGCATGAATGGTCTAGAGGAATAGGTTTCTGGACCAACTGGTGTGTAGCTAATTTTAAAAAGTCAGTTTACCATAACAATTATTTTATGGGCTGTAGAGCAGATCTCATTACAGAAGGAAAGGAATCATAAATTAGAGAAGAAGCAAACACATTAACATGCCTAATGCTGCTTCTTTTAACATGACCATTACAAACAGGATTAAGGATACAACTCTATCTTTTCTTTCTTGTCTCCTCATTTAAAAATAAAAATTAAAAAATATTTAGTAGAGATTTTCAGATATGATATCAAATATATACTCAAATATGATTTTTTCCTGTGTTTCCAATCTAGTATTTATAGCACATCTACTAATTTATTCAAAATCTTTCCAAGACATAATTGTTTTACTGGCTTACTCAGTTATCATTGCCTTTTTTGTTTTACAGAAATATTTTGAAATTTTATGTCTCAGTATTTTATTTCTCCAGTGGCCACCCACTTCTCTACAAAATCTGTTTAGGAATTAAAACTAATTGCTTGAGGCTGTTCTTAATAGCTATTAGAAAAAATAAAATATGTATGTCCCACTGCCTATTTTGCTTTTAAGAAAAGCTTGATAGTTTCAAGCTCATGTATTTTAATGAGATTTATTTATTTATTTATTTCAGTGAGTCAATTAAAACAACTACTCATACCTGTTAATCATATCTTTCTTCAGTTTCAAACTTTCTCCAAACATTATATATTAAAATATATATTTTATTTGTGCTTCATTTTCATTATAATAAAATATTGTGGTTATCAATGTAGTACGTGCAGGAGCTGAATATTTATATGCTACTCTCGCTAAGTTGTAAGGGTACTTCTGCAAGTCCTTTACAAAGATTACCAGTCAGTCATATTTTATCCATTCTTCGGTCCCAACAATATTAATTGATTGTTAATCATTTAAAATTTAGGAAATGATAGATTTCAATATGCAGGAGCCTGGGCTCATGTAATTTTTAAGGTAATTGATAAACTACAGAGTGAAATACTTTAAAACATGCTAGTGTTTAATAAGAAATACATGAACTTGACTACCCATTGTTTGAGGTTCCTTCCAAATACTAGTCTTGGTTCCTTCCAAAGTCTTGGAGGGGACCTACATGGAAACGTCCCTAAAGTTTAAGCTTTACTGCCTTCATGGAAAATCTGCCACTAGTTTCGAGCACTATTATTCACAGTGGGAATACAGAAATAAAGAAGATGCATTAGGATCACTTTAATGAAGTCTGTGGTATATAGGAAAGGTTTATTACATTTCACCTATATTTTAAAAATTTAATGCATACATTAAAAAGATAAAAATATATAGATTTATGTGTGCCATGTCATTTTTTCTTTTTCTCCCTCTTCCTCCTCCTCCTCCTCCTCCTTTCTTCTTCTTCTTCTTCTTCTTCTTCTTCTTCTTCTTCTTCTTCTTCTTCTTCTTCTTCTTCTTCTTCTTCTTTTCTTCTTTTCTTCTTCTTCTTCTTCTCCTTCTTCTTCTACTGGTATTCCAGTGCAGGTCTTGTGCTTACCAGGCAGGCACTACTTCACTGAGCTATATGCCCAGCTCACCATGTGACTTTTTGATGCATGTGTACTTTGTATAATGTTTAGATCAGGCAAAGCATCTATTTCTTCAAAATTTATCATTTTTTGGTGAAAATATTCAAAAGCCTTTCTTCTAGTTTTTAAAAAATTATACAGTATATTATTATCATCTATTATCATATCATCTTATTATGAAATAGACCCAAGAACTTATTTTCATCTCACTAAAACTCAATACCTGTTGATCAACCACTGACTACTCATATCCTTTTCTCTACTCTTTAGTTATGGGATCAATTTTTAGTAGCTACATAATAATGAGACTATATGATATTTACCTTTCTATATCTGACTTGTCTTACTATAATGATCTCCTGTTTTATCCATGTTGGTGCAAATGATGAGATTCCATCTATTTTTATGGTTAAATATGATTACACTGTGTATACATACAGCATTTAGAAGTCCATTCACTAGTAATGGACACTTTTGTGGTCCCATTTAATAGTACTATGATGAACATGAGTAATTCCACCTCCTTTACACATATACCCAGGAATGTGGAATCAGATGGTAACTGTACCTTTAACTTTTTAGTAAGCTCCATATTCTTTTTCACACTGGTTGCACTAATATATATTTGAGAAGAAAATATGGAAGGAAACTGTATATCCCATCAGCATTTCTGTTTCTCTTCTACTCTGGGTTATCTGGCTCTTTGCCCGGGTTTCCCACTGAGATCCCATCCAGTTGTGTACACTGTGGTTTCTGGTATGTGGCTCACTTTGTTCAGGTGCCTTACTTTTTCCATCATGCTACATATTGCTCTCACCTCCTTTGGCCTTGTTTAGAATTTAGCGTAATCTAGCATCATTTCTTGTGGATCCATTACGTCACCACCTATTGCAGACTCTTAAGCAGCACAACTATGAGCATTCTTCCAACTCCAGAGTTATTTTAAATAAGAGATTTTGAAATAAGCTCTAACAGGATGACATGTATAATCATAAGTTAGTAGTTTTTTATTTCTTTTTCAACTCTGAAGTAAGTCTAGAAAGTACTGGAATATTCCCTATCATTTGCATGTCTTCAACAGCATGTAGCAAAATGCTCTCAAGGCTAACCATTTGGTTCCTTGGATAGTTCCACTCCGACTCTGGTTTGCAGTTTTCATGTATGCAGTTGGCTTCATTTTCAAAGGCCACAGCCTCTGCTTAAGGTACCACTAGAGCTGTGATGTTTAATGAAATCTACACTGGCCATATAATGCTCAAGATCAAAGAATCTAATCTGAGCCAAAGAAAATATCCAGCACACTGACATACCAGCTGAGCCTTCCACCAAAACTGAAAGATTAATACTAATAAACCAATTCCATGAATAGACTATGTTCCAAAAAGTCCGTACTGCCCTGCAGAAAACAAGGAAATAAATATATGTGTTATCACTTGATATTTTTGTTTGCTTTATACTATTTTTTTCAACATAATATAAGAAAATTTGCAAGCATTCAGAAAGGTTGGAACAAGTTATTGTGACTATTTGTAAAACTACTACTTTGATGTTCCAACCACCCTTTTATTGTATTTGCATAACAACTTTTCTATTCATTTATCTATCTCTAATTGTATTTTATCTTTTATTTTATTTTGTCACCTTTTTTGGTAGCAGGAATCGAACTCATGACTGCATGCTTGCAAGGCAGGCGCTTATACCACTGAGCTAAATCCCCAGCTTTATCTTTTATTTTAATAGAAACTTTTCTATATACTTCAGCATGCATATCACTAAAACTACAGAAAGTATGTATGCTTTGAGGAGAAGAATTGTTAAACTGGCAACTTTCTCTTTTATTTCTTGTGCAATACAAATCTTTCTTTTTTTTTTTTTTTCTGTTGTTAGAGACAGGTCCCAGAACCTGGTATATTCTTGGTAAATGCTCTGCCACTGAGCCACACTTCCATCCCCTATTGTCTTATTTTTCCCCTAAGTAAAGCTTACTATGTCTCTCTTTTCTGAGATTTTATTATTTACTTTCAAATTCAGGTTTCTCCATACAACTCAGTAAAAGACTCGATCTTATTCTTAGGCTACTTTTTACTTAAATTTTTGTTATGAAGGCTAACAATATTAGCAACCAATTTTTACCCCTAAAAATATATAATTGTGAAACTTTTGGAAGGAAATACTCTAATTGCAACATTATCAGGAGACATTGTTATATATTTTTTTGATCTCCCTTGTCGAAGATTTTTGAATTGAAAAATGGCCTTAACACCTCTCTCTTCCCCTGCTTAAAGGACAGACTGGCTTCCTCATCAATATATATATTATATAATATATTATATTATATTATGTATATTAATATGTATTATATATATCATATATATAAAAGAATACGTTTCTCTCTAAAAATATTCCATTGTCTTCTTCTCTCCAGAGATTTGCTTACATTCCTTTGTAATAAGTTGATGATTGCCCAGAAAGCAAACCTCGAGACAGACTCAGTGCCATTCTTGTTTGGATTTGAGTTTTCAGTGCCGTTTGTGCGTCTGCCCATATCCATCAGCAGCAGGGCTGATCAGCAGCTCTCACTCCACTCTGACCCCGCCGACTCACACTCACTGTGCAGTCCACTCTCTTATTCCTGTGTTTGCTCATGTCTCTGATGTTACTTCATCTATTCTATTCGTTTTATCTTAAAATTCATTAAATATCTCGTTAGTCATGTTACTCATTCTATAAATACCCTATCAAACTCCACAAGCTGATGTTTCTACTCTTGCATTTTTGCTTTTGAAATTTTCAAGCAAAAAGGGCAGAAGTAATATTAACATAGATACCAGTCAATTTAACCCATAGAGTGCAGAGCTGAGTGTGCTATTAGGTGGTGAGAGCTAATCAGAGAAAGCAAGTCATAGGGCTACGACTAGGGGACTATATCTGGTCTCTTATTTCTTATACTAAGGATCTTCTCCTACTCTCTGTTTTCTAGATGCTTTGTGTAGAACAATCTTCCTTAGCCATGTCTTTCTTTCTTTCTTTTTTCTTTCTTTCTTTCTTTCTTTCTTTCTTTCTTTCTTTCTTTCTTTCTTTCTTTTTCTTTCTTTCTTTCTTTGTTTAGAATAAAACAAAAAAGAACAGAACAAAACAAAACAATGCAAGTGACACAGGATTTCAAAACAAAACAACAGGAGATCAGCAGTTGCTACCACAATGTCTCCTATTCTCCCCCAAATGGTTGCCCATATCTTCACACACAGTGAATTCAAATAAAACAGTATAAAACTAATCAAAACAAAACAATGAAAGCATTACCAGTCTTCAAAGCCAGACAATAGGAAAATAAACTTTAGCTACTCTAAGGTCTCTTGTTCTCTTCAAAATAGCTGTACATACTTTCACTCAGTGAAATCAGATAATAGAAAACAGACTAAAACTAAACAAAACAAAGAATAGAAGCATTATTGGATTTCAAAACAAGACAACAGAAAATCTGCCATGGCTCATTTTCTTAAAAATAGCTGTTCATACCACTACATGTAACAAAATCAATTCTTGTAAACTTTTAGAAGTTCTAGGCATATAAGTGGATACATGTACATCTACCCTTTCTGTATTAGAGGGAAAACAAAACAAAACCAAGCAAAATAAAAAAAAAAAAACAGAGGCAAATAAATAACAATAGCAAAGACCCCAAAACAATAACAATATAGGTTTTCAAAACAAGGTGGTAGGAACATAACTAAGGTTGTTATTTTGCATCATTATCTTCCAAAGAGTTACTCAGATTACCAGACATAAACATGCAAATTGATCTAATCCTATGAGTATTAACTGTTTTGTTCCATGAACTAACAGAATTAGTTGTACAATCATCTTAGCTATCTTAAATGTATATATACAAATGTACGTCTTTTTTTCTTTTCCTTTCCTTCTTTTCTCTTTCTCTCAGTTATTTTTCCCCTTTGAGCAGTTTCTTACACTTTCTCAGTATTTATTGAAGATTTGTGTCTTATTTATTTTTTTCAGTTTCTTACACTAGGAAGACAATACAGTATTTACACATGTGAGTTTGATTTACTTCATTTATGAATATGGTCTCAAGTCACATCCATTTACCTATAAAAGCCTCAATATGATCTTTCTTTATAGCTGAGTAGTACTCCACTGTATAAAAATACTTCTTTTTTAGCCACTCCTCAGCTGATAGGCATTTAATTGTTTCCAAGATCTGGCTATTACAAATTGTGTCACTATAAACATGGGTGCACATATATCACTGTGGTATGATGTTTTCAGTCTTTCTGAGAATATGCCCAGAAGTGAGATAGCTGGGTCTAATGGGACCTCCAATCCCAGAGTGACCTCCACAGTGCCTGTACCAGTCCACACTCCCACCACAAGTGCGGAAGAGTTCGTTTTTCTCCCACAGCCTCTCCAGCATTTGTTATTGGTGATTTTCTTAATTCTGGCCATCCTTTCTGGTGTGAGATGGAACCTCAGTGTGGTTTTAATTGGCATTTCTCTAATGACCAATGATGCAGAACATTTTTTCACGTATTTATTTGCCATTTGTCTTCACATGAGAACTGGTGCATTCATCTCAGATGCCCATTTCTGGGTTGAGTATTTGAATTTAAGAGTGTGAAGTTTTTAATTCTTTAGATGTTCTGGATAGAAGTCCTTTGTCTGAGGGACAGTTGACTAAGATTTTTCCCCAATTCGTGGGTTTCTTTTCACTCTGTTGGAACTTTCTTCTGACATGCAGAAACCTTTTAGTAAGATGAGATCCCAGTTGTTGATTCTGGGAAATATTTCCCATGCAGTTTGATTTTTGTTCATTAGTTCTCTGCCTACCCCTATGTCTTCAAGTTTTTTACCTACTTTGTGTTCCAGCAGATTTAGTGTTCCTGTTTTAATATCTAGATCTTTGATCCAGTTTGCCTTTAGTTTAGTGCATGGTGGTAGGCATGGCATGCCTTTCAACCATGATGTGTTTGCACCGGGTTCAAACATGGACCGAGTCCTCTGAAATCATGATCCCAAAAGTGTCTCTGCTGCATGAGTGAAATAACTCAGGCTCACATATGTAAACATAGTATTCTTGTCCTTGTTTGAGAAACTGAAAGAGCTTCTTTGACATTTTGAAATAGAAAGAAGCTATTCCAAAGGAAAAGGGAACTGGGATAGGGGAAAAGAAGGGAAAAGAAAAAATGCAGGAGAGCTATACTATTATTTGCCCTTAGTTCTTTGAAAAGAAAGATTTGTAATAATATCATTTGAAGAAATTTTTATGCCCACATCTTGTACTCTCAATAACTACTTTAAAGATAACAATACTCAGTGTATTAACTATTGTTACTCTTCTTATTATTTTGTTATAAAATTTTGTTTTACTTTTTTTCTATAAAAAAGGGTTGGATATTGTGTTGCAGCAATGGGAAAGATAACCAGTACAACATCTTTAAAGTATATGATGAGCTGTATAATTAATCTTGCCACTATCTATCTCTATTAACTTATTTTCTTTCCCATTCTCCATATAATCTAAAAAGTTTGTCAATCTTTTGCCATAACTTTCAAGTTGAAATGTAGAGTTTTTTGGTGATAAACTTTCTCCGTGAGTTTATCACAGAATGCAAGCCAAATCATACTCCACTAATATAACTGACAGTCTCTGAGTAAGGAAACATTTCTCATGTTTTGAAGTACTTTCTATAGCTGGGTCTATTTTTTATCTATACCTATTCTAGATTGTACTTGTCCCATCTTCCCACCCAATAGAGCTCCACTGATGCTTCCACACTTGGTTCAAGCATATTTTGAATTTCTACTCTTTGGATTTTTCAGGAGAGGGAGTGTATTAGAAAGTACATTGGATTCAGTTGACACAACCATGGCTCTTAAGATCTGATTCTGATAAAATACATATAATCTTGCTTTTTAAATGTTTTGTTTTAGAGAAGTAAGAGTTAAGTTATACAGTAAATTGACATGTAGTAAACAGTGTCAATAGATAGTTTTTCATGTGTATTAATATTTGTCTTACATAGTTGGATGCTCTCATATATAGTGTATACATATTTATGATTGCTATATCCTCCTCTCACACATTCCTCTTAACAATTATGTAGTAACTTTTATCTCTTTTGATTATTCTTGGTTTAAAGTTCACATTGACTGCAAAAAAAATAGCTCCTCCTCTTTTTTTGTGTGTTCCCATTGCATGGATTAGTGTATTCCATCCTTTGTCCTTCAGTCTATGAATTTATTTTAGAGGTAAAAGTGTTTCCTGTATATAGCATTTTGCTGGATTTTGTTTCCCGATCCATTCTGTCAGTCTATTTCTTATGATTCTTGAATTGAGGCCATTTACATTGAGGGTTACAACTAATATGTATTGGTTTATCTTCGTCATGTTATTTTCCTGCTCTTGGTTCCTTACTTTCCCCCTCTGTTTAATTGCTTGCTTTGCTTGGTGATTTCTTTCTGTTGTTGTTCTTGGAATTATGGTCATTTTTATCACTATCTAGATTCTCTCTCAGTATCCTTGTAGTGTTGGTTTGGTGGTCATGAATTTTGTCAGTTGTTCTTTGTCATGGAAGTATTTTATTTCTCTATTAATTTTGAAACACAGCTATGTAGGGTACATCAATCCGGGTTGAAAATTGGCTTCTTTCAGTACTTGAAATAATTCACTCCAAGCTCTTTTTGACTTGATGGTTTGTTTTGAGAAGTCTGCTGTGATTCTGATGGGCTTTGCATTTTAGGTGGTTTCTTTCTTTCCTCTAGCTGTTTTTAATATTCTGTTCTTGTAGTGAATTTCTGGGATCTTGATTATTGTATGTCTGGGTGTGGATTTATTTTGGATATGGCTAATTAGAATTCTATATGCTTCACTTATCTGTTTGTCAGATTCTTTTCCTATGCTTGGCAAATTTTCTGCTATCACTTCTGCAATTTTTTAAAAAAATGCCATTTATGTTGACTCTGGCTTTTGCATTGACACCAATTATTCTTATATTATTTTTCTCATATCATCTTTCAGGCAGTGAATTGTTATTTCCCCATTTTTTTGTTATGTTCAAGAGATCTTTCCATTAATGATCACTGTCTTGAAGGTTTGAATATTTGTCTTCTATTTCCTTCAATGGTTTTGCCAGTTTTCAATGAAATTGAAATTTCTTGGATGTCTATTTGAACCCAATTCATGCATTTTATTTCTTTCCTATGTTGGTCATTCATGATTTCCATCCTCTTCCTATCCTCATCTGTTTTTAATCTATACCTATTCTAGATTTTTTGCACAATTCCTTTACAAATGTTGACTTTTCTTTTTTTTTTTACCTGTGAATTATTTCTCATCTGCTTTTCTCTATAGTCTCATAGATTTATTTGTTTATTTCAGGTGCTATTGTTTCAGAAATGTTATGTATGTGTCTTCCATTTTCCTCTATCATGGCTCCTGAACTTGTTGCGGGTGTGCTGGAGGCCTGAGGATGCATTTTGCTTCTGTATCTTGCCATTTTCTATTTAAATAGTTTTTATTCTGTTTCCTGTGTAGATCTTTGTAATTTTTGTAGTAGGTAGTTTTATCGCTAGTATCAAGGCCTCTCCAGGTAAGTATTGTCCTGTAAGGATGTCTTCTGTGTGTAGGTTTGTGTCTTGGTGTATGTCTGTCCCAGGATCCTGCCATTTCATACAATTAAGACTGACATGTTGGTATCTGTTTGGTCAGTTCCCTGTCCTTTGATGTCCTGAGGTTATTACCCCAGAATTTCCCAGTGTTCTTATGTAAGTCACAACAACTAATTAAAACAGATATGACATCCTGGCTAAAGTAGCATCATTAGGAATAACAATAGCATCAAGCCCAATTTAGAAACTGACAAACTGGGGTAACTATTAATTCTACACTTTTAACCCTAGGAGCAAAATCTATAATTATATTACAGACCGATCATAACTTGGAAACTTTTATTCAAAGTGTTTCCCGTTGGTAACATGGTTTTACCATGTGGTAGGAAAATTTAAGAAAGATAGAGGATAAAACAAAGATAACTTAGAAAGTAGAAGTCAGCCTGGAGGACAAATGATGATCAAGCAAGCTTTGCGAAATGAGAGGAGAGGGCAGAAGAGAAAGAATGAAGGGGTAAGCAAGGGATTATCTGAACGTGGCTGTGGGTTTGGTAGATGGGATTTGTTTTTCGTGGATGGAATTCTCCCTTGCTGTTTAGAAAAGAGAAAAAAAGATAAGAAAAAATAAAAAGAGGGAGAGGGAGAGAGAGGGAGAGAGAGAGAGAGAGAGAGAGAGAGAGAGAGAGCCCCAGGAGCCTGCTTCTATTCTTTCTTCCCGAGTACAGTGGGGGTTCCCCTAACTTACCACCAGCTGGCTCACACTGTTCCTGTTTCCTGTGGCGGTTTCACACTGCAAATCCCGCCTGTCCACCCTGTGCATCCTGTTGTGGGCCCCGCTGTGTGGCTGACTTTCCCCCAGTCTTTCTGTGCTGTTCACCGGGATGCCACGGCTACAATGGGAGGGGCTGGTCTCTGGGCTTTTCCTACACTCTTCACCTGTACTGCGGAAGCCACCAGTCTCTCCGGATCTAATATACTTCTGTGATTTGCCAAGGGTGTTGTGCCTGTCACCCGTGTACTTAGTCCCAGTGACCATGGCCACATTAAGAGGTTTATGGAGAAGCTCACATCTCATCACATGAAATGGCGATGTGTAGAAACTTAGTAGATGGCCAACCTTGTAAACCATTAAAATGGAAAGGTAAGGGGAAAACCCGGAGACTGAAGTTCTCCTCTGAACATGATTACCAGAGTGGATTTGTTAGCAGAGGAGGTTTCTCAAAATTAACAGATCCGAGAAGAGCATTCCACAGAAATCAGATGCAAACACAACTGTATTTTCAAATTGAGTGTCCAACTCAAAGGTCTACTAAGGGAGGTGGCAAAGGAGAAAACGGGTTAGAAGTGAAATATATGATGAATATTAAGAATATCCAGGTAAGTCAAAAAGCCTGAAAGCACCAGCTCTTTACTAATTCAAGTTAAAGACACTATCTCCACAGTATTCAGCGTCACAAAAACTTAAATAGAAACGTAAAACTTTTAAAACTCTGGGCTCTGAAACTGGACATACTGATCTATTTGCATCGGAGGTATAAATATTGGTGATAATTATGAATTGTAAAGAGGCACACGAGCATCCAGCAGGTGTAAGGTTTAGGGAGTGATCTCGAGTGTGAAGGACTGAAACGCAGCAGTTGTTCCTGGGAGCTCTGAGAGGACGGCAGGTCTGGGCCTTTATTCACTCCTCTCTCCAGCGAGGGAACGTGAGGTCTGTAGGACAGAACAGACACGAGTGATTCAGTTGTGAATGGCAATTATGGTGCCCAAAGTGCTGGTCTAAGTCATTTTTATTGCAAAAGGAAAAGACCAGAGGAATTGGCTTTATTTAGGTTGCAAATTGGAGGACGCTATGTCTTACAAATTGAATGACAAGCCTCACATATTTTCTCCACCGATAAATATCCTGAAGTATTATAGCCTTATTTCAGTATTGAAATAAAAACCCTTATAATCCATGCAGTAATGGATTATGAAGGATGTGCTGTGTTTTATATGGTTTCATTTTTTTCTCTGCATTATGGAAATGGAATAATGTGCAACCACCAGTGGATCTAGCAAATGTTGTTGAAAATGTATTTCTAAAATTAAAGGCATGGAGGAAGGTATTTTTTTCCATTTTGCTTTTGCATTTTTAATTTCTATTTCATTTCAATAGCAACAAAATAAAGGAACTAACAAAGATATGAGGATTAGCTATAAACTATTTCTGGGATTCTAAGATTAGAGAGTGAAAATGAAATTTTACAATTTCAATCAATATGTTTTTATTAGTCATGCATGTATTCCATAATGATTATGTTCATTGCAGGTATTTGGTACATTTTCATAATACATCTTAATTTCCTTTTCATCCCCTTCCTTGCCCCTTCCCTTCCTCCACCCATCCCTTCACTTTTTGTTCCCCTTCCCTTTTGTAAGAGTTCTCTATCATTATTTTCCATTACCAATTTATACATTTGTGTGCATTTAATAGCAGCAGGAAAAAAATCTTAAGCAGTGCCTACCATGAAGTTCAGTTAGTAATAATGATCAGTATTTAATTTTAAATAAAATGAAATATGTTAAGTATAACAATATCAAACAGAGTGCACCACATGTAGCCATGTGTAGTATTTCATAAAATGTATCTCATTTTTACACTTGAATATGAGAATTAACTCACAGCATGTATGTTGTTCAGTGTGTGCTGGGATGAAACAGGGTGAATAATAGTGGACTTAAAATTATAAGTGAGAAACAGTGGTCCTGTTCCCTTAACATATATTCTTCTTCAGCCTACATCTTATGATGAATTTCTTTCTTTAAGAGTTTTGAGAAAATTGGTTTTATCTTATTTTACCTGCATAACCAATCAGGAAGAAGTGTGGGAAACTTCATTTTTATAGTGCACCCTAAGGATAATTTTACCAAATGAACTCATAACCTTTCAAGATTTACTTTCTAAACCTCCAGGTTACAGACAATGTTCAAGAAATTAAAATGAAAGTATTGCTATTTCAACAACATTCAAATTAGTAGTTTTCAGTTAATCGTGTTATTAAACCTTAAAACTCCTGACATACAAACATTCCCTGATTACAAATTTAAAACAGGTTTCAAAGTAGAGCTCAAAAAATCAGCCTTTTTCCCCCTTATCTGCTTCAGGCAATGAAGGAACTTGCTATGTCTCAATGAGATATTTGAAATTTCCCTTATTTAAGTTGTCCCAACTTCAAAGTATTCAAAATACAAATCCATCTTCTTTTGGCAGTCTCAATGTCAAAAAGTTATCAAGGGAACAAAGCCCACCTTCAGCTTAATATAATGATACTTTTTACAAAAGACATTTCCATTATCTGTGACTGAATTAAGTTCTATAAACAATCACTGCATTCAAATTACTCTATTTATAAAAAAGTAAAAAATAAGGAATATTAAAAACTCCAACAGACATAAAATAAGAAGACTCAACTCATTGTTAACAATGCAGCCCACAGAATTTCAATATAAAACCCCAAAAGCTGCTAGAATAATAGGAAAGAGATTGACAATTCTGCTTTTTTTATTCAGGGAATGAAATATCATTAAACATATTTTACTCATTTTGAGTGTTGATTTCCTGCTTAGAAAAGTAACTTGGAGAGCTCACATGACATTGACATGCCATCTAGGTAAAGGGAACAATTGAATGAAAGCTAATTTTTATTTTGATTAAATATTATCACTAATTAATACCTAGTCATTAATTTTATTTTATTCTCCACCCAAACTGTTGATTAAGTCCTTCATGAAATGATTGTGTAATGTTGTCTATACTGAGTCAACTTTCTCCTCTGTTAAATGGGATAATAGTTCCACTTCAGAAGGTTGCTATAAAAATGGAACAAATTGATCGAAATAGACTATGTAATATAATCTTAGTCATAAAGGAAATGGTCAGAAATGATTTGTTAGGATTACAACTTGCTTACTTTTGCTATCTTCATGTCCCAACTTTCCTGTGCAGCTGCAAGGAACGGTGAGGTACATAGCTGCGCACTGTCTCACTAGGGAAAGGGAATTGGCAGCTATGAGATCTGGGGAGCACTGAACATATCTGAATGGGCTTATCAACACTGTCACAAATAGTGTAGAGCAACAGTAATAATAATCACATGCATTCATAATCCTCAAATTAAGTGTATTCATGTGTATTTTGATGCATGGGAAATTTGAGGAGAAATATATCCAGAAAATCCCACAATAAAAACAAAACATAGAAACTGCACCAAATACAAATTAAAATGGCTTTGTTTTTTTTTTATCTCTATTTCTTATGAACCTTAAACTATAAGTACGACTACAAAAATCTTTTCTAAGCAAAAGTGTTATTTTTTTTTTCTCTGTTATAGCAGGAAAAACATCAAGTTTCCAGTGCCCGGCCGTTTGTTATATGGACAAAAGGAAACTCTTCAACATACATAGTGTCAGCTAAGCACTCAAAAAAGCTCATTGTATCTGCTTAATCCTCTATGCTATCTTTTTTCCCCGGTCTCACACCTTGACATGAACTACAGAGTTCTTATGGAAAACAAGCAACATGTTGGTTAGGACTGAGGCATAATAATTATTGAAGGAAACAGAAACAAAGGAGGAACTGCACTAAAATGAGAAGAATAAACAATGCGGGGCAAAAATGTTACAGTCTCACAAGTTTTGCAGTTTGTTAAGGGCCTCGGTCATGCACTATGTAAGGAGCCTCTCTTGAGTTTGGTCCAAATCTTAATTTTTTATTTATTTATTTATTTATTTATTTATTTATTTTGGTAGCAGGGATCGAACTCACGACCTCGTGCTTGCTGCACAGGCACACCTCTGAGCTGAATCCCCGATCCCAAACCTTAAATTTTGTATATTGATGAAATAGTTACAGATTTGAATCCCTCAATAAATATGAAGTGTAAAACATCTTTAATGCATACATTTTATAATTTCACAGAAGCCCCATAAGATCAATATACTGATCATCTGGCTTGTAGATGCTTCAATTAGTGGATTCAAAACGTTGAATAACTTATGAATGATGGGTAGTAAGCTGGAGTTTGACTACATTTCTCTGAATTCAAATTCTGTGCCTTTCTACCAAATGACACCACACTGTTATAAAGGCTCATTTATTGACCATTAATTATATTATTTTCCCCACTTACATCTCTTACAGTTTTACAAATGAAGTTTTTAGTGGTGTACATGCATAGAAATTGGTAGAGCTGCATGAATTCTGACTTTAGTATTTTCGGAATGACAGTATTCTGGGCACTGCATAATATATCAGCTAGGACAACATAGGAGATTAAAGTGATTCACAAGTCTGTGATCTGAGAGGAAAACATAAACTTTAAAAAAGCAGTATAAAAATTTGTCTAATTGCTACTTACTTTTTGTAAGATTTTGGGAGTTAAGTGTTATGTTGCACCAAGATGCACTTCCATATATATGTATTTTTTCACTTAATTCAAATGTGAGTCTTATTTTACATATAGGAAATATGTAATATGCTTCCAGCAACAGATAAAAATTAGCCACGCCATCTTACTGTAATATTAAAAAAGTTCCCATTTAAGAGAACTTAATAGATAAAAACAGTTATGTCTTATTTTTTTCACTGATATTTTTATCTTTAGTGAGGATGAAAACTAATTGGTAATTCAGCAAAGATTTATAGGCAGCTATCATTTATCAAGCATTATTTATGGCATAGAGGATAAAATAATACAAAGACACTGTTCCCGAAAGATTAGAAACACCAAAGGAAGAAAGGCTTGTAAGCATCACAGATGAGAAGAAATAGGCATATTCACTGCACAGCCTTGTATCAACCATTTGATTTCATTAGTATGGATGTTAATATTAATAGGAGAGCAAATGATATTCTGGATTATTGTATTAATGCTTTTTGTAAAAAAAAAAAAACAGTAAGGGTTCTACCTTAACAGAATTATGTACAATTTTGAACTTTTGTGTATGAGTTTCTATTTAGTTTCTTTCATATTCTATAGCTCAATGACTAAAGGTAGCTCCTAAAGTCAGAGCATGCAATGACTTTCACAATGGGGTACATGTTGCTGCTATTTATGAAAATAGTTGTAATTAATGTTAAATAATTCATAATATTAATAAAGAGTTTATTTTAATATACTTGATAATACTTATAATATATTTAATATAGTAATGTATATTAGTATATTTTGTCTAATGTAGATTAACCATCTTGCCCTTGCAATATTGCTCCAAGTCATTACTCAAATAATCAGAAGAGAACCAATAAAAATTTGATGTAAGTTTCAGAATTGGATAAATACATTTTTTTCAGTCACAAGAATTGCTTCTTATAACTAATCAAATATTTGTGACAGTGGCAGTATTAAGCACAGAAAGTTGATTGCTCCATAATGAGGATGTTGTAGGGTCGGTTGTCGATGTGTTGGTAAAGGAATTCAGTATGTTCAGAGTTTTGGTTTTGTACCACGGTCAATCCTGTGGTATTGTGCTCATGTAAGCAAGGCACCTACATCCAATCAACACATCCTCTTGTTAAGTAAACTACAAAATTAAAAAAGTTTCAGCTGTCCCCCAGACAAATCTCTCCTTTATGAATATCTACCCTTCTATCAGAATACCTATTACAAAGGTGAACATAGTAAGACCTACAGAAGTGAGAGGAACATCAGGAAATAGCTTTTGAATAAAAATTCATTAGTATGTGAGAAAAATATGTTAGAATCACATGAACTGATCAAACTTAGTCAATTATTAAGTCACATTAAAAACAAAAGTTGAAAACATAAATTCACTGCAATTAAAATTGAGCTAGAATCATAATGTGCAATTTTATTATGTAAGACTATTGGAAGTATTATATATTAGGCACACATATTCAAAGTGAAGTTTTTCTTATTGAACAATTTTTATGAGTACCTCAGTTTAATTTAATTAATATGTTACAGAATGATGGCTTGGTTTTCTTGTGCAGCACAGAGTTCAAAATTTATTGACCTGGTTCAGTCTCATTAATAAAAAGGACCATGTGCAGTCAGTTGAGCAAAAATATTATGAGAACATATTTCTGTAAGAAAGCGGTGTTTCTATGTGCATCATGATCAAAAAGACACTGTGTTTGTTTGTCCTTACAACAGTAAGACTACGGTTTGTTGAAAGGTAGAAAGCTCATCTTTTGAAACTTGACCAGATGGCGACTATGAAGAACATTATGCACAGCATTAAAAAAATAGCAGACTTAGTTTCCATTTTGAAAGAAGAATATAATTGCCTGATCATTTATCAATATTTTATGGATAAAAGCATAGTAATATAAAACAAAACATTAAAATTTCATGTCTCTTTTTATTGTTTTTCCTGTAAAAATACTTCAAATGTCAACATATTAAATTAATAAGTCAAAACATTTTATTTTGGTGGGATATGTTTCTTAATTATAATGTAATGCATATGGAATTTGATCTCTAAGGTAACTACTATAATTCAGAATTATCTCTGGCTGTGTGTATACTTCATATGACAAAATAAGCAGCTGTACTCTTAATTTTGTATTACTGAACATCTTCTTTTAAATGAAATAATCTTTACATGATTGCCTCCTGTTCTTTTTGCTTTGCTATTGAAAATTTAAAGCCAGAAGGGTGTTAGTAATTATAGATGATCTCTTCAATATTTCATATGAATCAGCACACAAAAGATAATATAATATTTTCACAGAATGGGTGTGGCATAAGTTTGAAGAAACATTAACTGCAATGAATATTTAAATAATCAATATCATGGAAACAGGCTGTAGTATTGTTTTTTTCAAAGAAAATAAATTGTACCAATTGAAGTCAATGACTGTAGTTCTTATTGATATACCAAAGTAAGTTTTCTACTAAAAAATGTGCAAGTTACACTTGGGGAAAAAATAGTGCCATTAATCAACTACAATTGTTAAAAGAAATATTTAACCTTAGCATATGTAAAACAAGCACTAAGAATAGTGTTCTAACAAACATTTCTTGTTGAAACATGCAAGCTGACACTACTGTATAAAGTGGTGACTGTACAAGACCATGTCTATACTAGCTTCTCTGAATTGTCTAGATATCATCAGACACTCATCATTTGATTTCATTAATGTCTTCTAAGTCCCTTCCTACTATGACCCCCTTTGCCCATCTGATTCTATAACCCACTGTGGGCCAGGGAGAGTCCCAGCATAGACCTTTCTCTCTTATTTCCTTTGATGAGAGTGACTTGACCAGTCAGCCACATCAAGACATCTCTAACACCTGTTCTTTTGAATTATCAAGGAAAGCCAAGGTCTGTTGAAGACGTTCTCAGTGTACAAATTTCACCAGTAACACTGCACTATCATTTTATGTTTTCCTAAAAAATAAAATTACTAATAAGAATAATGGAAGAATGATCATGGAAAGAAATATGTATGACATGAAGGAAGTGAATTATAGGGATGGATTTTCTCCTATTCTGTCTGCCAGTAAACTCTTTCAATTCAAAGGTACAGCTTATTTTCAAACAAGAAAGTGTCCTGATCCACACTGAGACAATAAGCACTATATGGAAACACGAGACTACAGCCATGAAAAGCATAATGTGGTATCCAAACATTTGGACCAGGAAAGCATCAATAAAATAAACTGGCTCCTTGGGAATCTAACAGCACATAAAACTATCTGTCATACAACTCTCTTCTTAAGAAAAATGATACAAGTTGCTAACATTCAATATCTAAGCACATTTTTGGAGTATGATTATTTAAAAGTGCATGAATGTTCAAAACTATAAATTTACTGAAGCTATACTATGCATAAATCAAAGTATTTATATTTCCCAGGTACATCAACAAGGGTAGTTTCTCTTCTTTAGTAACAGGATGATATAGCTCAACCTCGCAATTCCATGTGTTAACAGAAAAATGCACATAGTTCATAGGTTACTCTTTTTACTATTTCTAAAGATTCCCTAGCAATGCTTTTCTAGTCTAACAAATTAATCCTGGTTTTCCTTTGCTGTAGAAAGATACAAAGATCTTCCTGGATTCTCTTCATTACTCTTCTATGATTTTTTTCCCCAGTTATTGCCATTTACCAGAAAAGGAAGTAATTCCAGTATAGCTCAATTAATACCAGACTGTACTATATAATAAAATCTTAATATTTGTGTCATTTATGACTATAATGCAAGAAAGCAAAAATTTTAAATTTTACAAGGTTTAAAGTCTTAGAATCCAGCAAAACTACTTTTTACTTGCAGGATCAACTTTTCTTGAGTCATTTTTCCTCACATTAACTCTGTCCTCATTCATGGAGTCGTAGTCCCACTGTCTCTCATGTGGAGGTAGGGAAATGAGAACGAATGAGCATCATGGTAATTTCTCAAACTCTGGGTCCTAATGGAATCATGGCCATGCCCCGTGACGGTTTGCCTTAGTCCCTGGATTTAGATTGTCTCACATCTGCACGGGTCTCTGTTGCTCTCAGATAAAGCTCACAAGAACAGAATGAGAGCATCTCTCAAGCACAAACCAAACGTTGTCTAAAATTCAGAGTACGTATATAAAGCCCATATTTGTGATCTTGCCAGCTTCAAAAACTTTAAAATTCAGATTCTACTTTGAGCAGTAGGAGAAACTTTTGGCAAATTTATGATAGTTTATCCCCCCACATAAGCATTACACTTCTGTACTGGAGTATTAGATAAGTCTAAATTACTGTCTCTAATGGAATATCTTCTAATATTTCAAATAAAATGCACCTTTAAAAATGATTGATAACTCACAATATAGTATTTAATGCATAAAACTTTGAACAACTGAATTGGAGTATATTTTCTCACATTCACAGCTCAACTATCATATTTTATAGGGCCATTTAGCAATTCTTGCATAATTCTTGAGCAATTTATATTTGAATTTGAAATTTTGAAATGTCTTTGGATTCTTTATGGTACAATACAAAGCTGAAGAGGAGGAAATCAAGAAAAAAATGAATTTGAGCAGTTTGTTTTTAATTTCAGGTTGAA
Organism: Dolichotis patagonum; assembly: GCA_004027295.1. Taxonomy (NCBI): domain Eukaryota; kingdom Metazoa; phylum Chordata; class Mammalia; order Rodentia; family Caviidae; genus Dolichotis; species Dolichotis patagonum. Next base: position 49,171 of record PVJX010009965.1, read on the forward strand.
GTAAACTAATTCAATGTCCATGTTATTGTCATATTAAATAAAAACACTTTTCCAACAGAATTAACACACTGATAAGAGACATACATAACCTCGAGTCTTTCTTCTCTGATTTGGTTTCTTTATTTTCCTGGTGTATCTCTCTATACATATGTTCCAATTTAATGTATTGTACAACAAGTTGAAATAAATTGATACCTAAAAACTATTTCATCAAACTTTTTCTATGCATATATCTTTCTAAAAGTTCTGATCAATTGTTTCCCTAATTATGGGAAGTAAAGTCTGCTGCTTCTCGAAGCACAAGAGTTTCAGTACACATTTTTCACTATGTATGTATTAAATGATGGGTATATTATAAGCCTATAGCTGAAAATTTTTATTTTACAGTGCTTTTGTTATTGCACAGGGATAGACTCAATTTCTATTTTCATATACTTCCCAGTTAGTGGGAGTAGCCAGCAAATTGACAATTATAATTTAATTTGCTAATGTTTTGATAATGCGCTAAAAGGGAGCACAGGAGTGCACCTGGGCAAGGGAAATACCAATTAATTTCTCTGTCGCACCTGCCTCATAAAGAAACAATCACCTTTGTTCCTGCCTCGGTGTGTCAGCTGCAGGCTGGCAAAGGGCAGGAAGTCTAAATCCGTTCCAAGTAAAGATGCATTCTATTTTCTTTCCAAATAGAAAAAGGGGGAAAAAAACCCAAAAAACAAAAAACAAAATCTAAAGCACATGGGATATCAAAGAAGAAAGCAGAGCAGTCATTGTAAATTGGTTTAATAATACCTTTAATACCTTCATAATGCCTTGTAATTCTTCTACAACCAACACTGGGGTTGTCTTCTAAATACACTTAGTAGTATCAATGTGCTTATTTGCAAGGGCTCAAGGACTTCTCTTTGTATAGGACTTTACAATTAGATTGCAACCATTGTGACAGTTTGTATCTACATGTTCCTCCAAAGCCTCATGCCATTCTAGAGGGACTTTTTTGGAGTTAGCTAAAGGTAGAGTTTGTGACAGTGCTGGGATTAAGGGTGGGTGATGACTGGATCAGTCCACTGATTGGCTTGGCACCACCCTAATCTCCGCAGTCTAGATAACCTGGAAGGGCCAGAAAGAGTCTTGGAGACTTGTTCTCCCAACCTTTTTTTTTTTTTTTGCATGTATTGCTTTTGCTATTTTCTGCTGCCATGAACTATTGTTTCCCTGCCATTTGCCGCCCTGCCTTGAAGGCACCTGATATTGAACTGAAATATCTATAAATTATGAGCCCAATGAACCTTTTCTCTTTTAACTTTGGGTGCTGGGTATTTTGTCTCAGCAATGAGGGAAAAGTAACTAACACAGTCATAAATGGATTTGACAAAGATTTATTGATTTAACAAACATTTATTGAGCTTCCACTATGTCTAAGGCTCAAAGAATTCAATAGCTAAATAACATACAGAATACTTTTCTATCAAGGAGTTTAGGGTCTACTAAGAGATTCTGGCAAGTAAATAGATGATTAAAATACAATGTAAGTGGTATGATAAGGTCCATGGCACCTAATTACCCAGGAGCATTCAGAAAAGCCTTTCTCATGAAAGTCATATTTTTATGTTCTGATCTGAAGTGTGACAAGTTTTTAGTTCTTCAGGGAGAAATGAAAAGAAAGTGGTCCCTGAGCAAAGATCATACAATGCCCAAGAAGAATAAAAACTGCTTGATGTCTTCCAGACACTTAAAGAAGTTCAATTCAGAAAGATCCCGGAAGTGATACATGTTTTGCAATAGATACAGAAGAGACGGGCTAGATACATGATAGATAGATGATAGATGATAGATAGATAGATGATAGATAGATAGATGATAGATAGATATTATATAATCAGAATGCTGACTATACTATCATCTGCAAGCTATTTTAAAACACATGAACATCTAGATTGAGAATAATAGAAAATTATTTTTATGATTTTGAATGCAACTGATACGATTAAATTTCCTTTTAGACAAACTACCCTGGCTACTAGTGTAGAATACATTTTCAAGGCTTCAAAACAAAATGGAAATAAATACACTTTAGAACTTATTATCTGGCCATGGAGCATGGATACGCTGGGATTTAATCAATGCCTCGTATTTTCTCAGTGCAAAGCAGTTTCCAGACTCTCGGAGGCTTTAGTGATTCATGTCCTGCAAAGGCCTGTTGCACTTACCACGATGGGCTCCCTCGCCTTGCCCGGGGCGGCTTGTTCCGGAAAGCTGCACCCTACCAACTACTGCAGCATTAACGTGCTCTGGTGCCTGGACACAAGCTGATCAGACACACAGTAGCTCTTATTTCGGCTTCACTTCTTGATAGAGGCAAAGTCTGGAAACATGGAATTTAACTTTTATAAAGCTTCCCTGGGGAGCTGGGTAGAAATGAGCTTGAAGTATTTGTTAAGCATTCAACTTGCCAAGCAAGGGTACCTCGGTTCACAAACTTGATTGTTTTGAAGATTCTGATCACAAACGGAGTTTAACGAGAATGGAGTCTAATTCAATGGTTAGGTTCAGTGTTGAACTTATGAGGAAATTTGATTCTTTTCTCTTTAGTTTTTTTTTGTGACCCAAATTGTGGAGAGAACTGAATTCCTGAATGGAGGCACCACTACTTATGGAGATGTGATGGGGACGGTGGAGTACTGAATCATATTTGTAACTGAACCATTGCCTTTAATGAAATCAGTTATAGAATGTAGAATGAGAAAAAAAATGTGGGGGACAATATTTAAAATATAAAAAACCTGAACCTTTTAAAAACAAAAACAAAACAAAACAAAAAAATAAAAGCAAAGAAAGAAAACATACTTAGAAGGCTTACGAGAAAATTCTAAGAAATTTCAGAAAACTTGTTGGCTTTGTGATCCTGGTGTTGGAATCCAGTGCTTGAAACATGCTCAGCAAGCATAGGATGTCTGATCTACCCATTTCACCACACGGAAGAGATTCTTGTCTCAAAAGTAAAAGCATAGAGTATTCTAAGATATGAAATGCTGCTGAGATTTTGAGGGAAATAAATGCTTAAAGATTAGACCCTTAAATTAAGGACATAATTTTGAGCAAGAGAACTTTGCAAGACAAACTTTGTTGGATAACTAGGAGTCAGAAAACATATTGTTGTAGGTTGAAGGACTTTTATGGGCCTTTCAAAAGATTGCAAAGTGGAAGGAACAGATAGTGTAGGTTACAAATCGAGAACAAGAAAGATTTTATATTTATCTTATATTGTATATTGCTTATTTTAAATTACAGAGACTTAGGAGATCTTAAATAGTTGTACAGGAAATAAAAAAGAGAATATCTGACAAGCAGCCATCTAGCCACTTTGAGTAATAACTGATTTATGTGTTCTAAACCTCTATATTTTAAAAGGAGAGAGTGTTCAGATTAAATTATGAAGTGGAGACTTCAGTTGAAAATTTGAAAGAGCTGACATATTCCAGGTCCATAATATCTGTGGTGAACAAAATGCCAGGTATCTTAGTAAAAAGAAATATTAGTTTCCTGACCAATTACATTGTGTATTCTAAATTGACCTATGTAAACACTTGAATTGTATAGACTAAAACACTGAATAGAAATAAAATGACTATAGAACATGTCAGAAAATGCTCAAAGATACTAGAAAATGGAAGAATCTTCAGCGAAAGGGAAGAAAGGAAAAAACAAAGGATTCAGCTGTGATTGTTTTGCTGATAATGGAGGCACTTCCTGCCAAACAGCATCTTCACTGATGGTATGTCACTTACTATACAGGGATAAGACTGAAGAAAATATATATTCATAATAGTTAACTCATAATTCATAAAAATTCATAATAATTAATTGTATTTTAATTATTTTATAATCAAAAGATGTTTAAATGAACTATGAGTGCTACTGTTAATAAATTGATTCAAAGAACCTTGGGGGTATTCCTGGGACCATTCTAAACTGTTATAAATCACCTCATTTAATCTTCACAATATATCCATGAATTCAATATTACGAGTGTCTTCTTTGAACTTCATTGGAAAGTGACTGTGTCAATTATATAAATGCTGGATTTTGTACTGAATATGGACATTTCTCAATTTGATAAGATCCAGAGCCTTTATGTCCCTTAAATTTTTCTCTTTAATTAGACTTTATAAAATAAATATCCTTTTTTCTTGTTTTATTATTAATTATAATAAATATTATAATATTATAAGGAACTCCACTGCCAGTATTTCTGAAGGCATCAGCCATGAACTGAACAGTTAAGCATTTTACTTTTTACTAAGTTGAAATTAATTCATGAACCCTAGAAAGAACACTGACAGCAGTCCCTTTTCTAATGATTTTCAGTCTGCACTAGGTCGTTCGAATGTCATTCCATTGGGAAATGTTTATTTGTTAATAGATGATCTTTTCTTAGTATTTTTAAACTGTATAACCCATACCATTGTAACACAAATATAATTACATTATTTATTAATAAATAATAAAAATATATAGAAGTATATACTATAATTTTCCATATTTATTCACAATACATGATATTTTACATCATATATATTTTGATTATTTTTATATGAATATATATTTAAATATATATATACAGAGAGAGAGAGAGAGAGAGAGAGAGAGAGAGAGCATCTGCCAAAACAGAATGCATCAGGAAAAAAAATTGTCTATATATTTTAATACTAAATTTATTGAGACATCATGAGATCAATAACAGTTACCTTTGGTCTCTACAATTATAAGAGGGGCTCTAAGTCCTGGCCATTAGCTTCCAGACATTTATTAGTGCAGTCAACTCCTGAAGTGTGTATACATCTTTTTTGCCGCTATTTTACATATGTATGTGTATTAACAGGTTAACACTTTATTCATTCATCAGATATTCATGTATGGTTTTTTGCAGAAATTTAAATTAGCTGTTTTGCTCATACTGATTACTGTGTACACATAAAGTAGCAGATTTTTTTACGCATTTGATGTGTAATTATTGTCAATAATTAAACCATAGCAAATAATTAATGATCAACATATAATAAGGAAATGAACAGGTACCCTTTGCAAATGCTTTCATAGAGCAATGGTTTATTGAATGACATTATTCAACTACTCCTAAATGAATATTTATATTTAATACTATACACGTTTGTTATTACACTGCGTGGCAAAGAAGAGTGGTCTAGATTGTTATCTATGGAGAGTTGTCATTGGTGTATGATCAGCCTTCCTTTGAAGAAGATGAAGATTAACAAAGCACTACTGCATGGTATGACCCTATCATTTTAAGTAATTTGTCTCATATGTGTAACCTGACATTCTTTTTGTCAAATTAAGAAGTAATTCTCCATTTGAACAGTAAACTGCAGGTTAAGAGTAGTTGATCAAACTTGGAGATGCAGGAAGAGAGAGCGTTTACGCTTTGAAGCTTCACACGTCACTTTCTCCAGGACCCTGGAAACCCATTCTCCCCGTGAGCTGTAACTTCCCTTGTTGTCAATGGAAACTGCAGCCCCATGACCAGAGGAAAGCAGGCCTAGCTAAAATTCATTAGCAGGCTGTTTGGGGTCCCAATTTAACTCCCTGTTCATTAGCAATCAAAGTCTGATACATGGCTCACTTTATTCTTCACCTGATTTTCTTAAGTAAGGAACAGAAAGTGAGTTTAAAAAGATGGGGTCATGATTATGTACATTTAGCCCACATAAATGGCAATTAATATTTTAATTCAGTAGCAGGAACTTCAGTAGGTTTCCCAGCACTGTAATAGAATGTAATCACAGTAAACCAGTGTCATTTTGTACTGCATTATCTTTTCCTAAGGTTGACAAATAATCTATCATATCTCTAATTAATAAAATATATCTATGAATATGAAAGTATAAACCCAATTCTAAAGAGAAGAGATGTTCATTCTAGATCATTAGTAAATAATTTTATTTCTGTTTTTTGAAAAAATGGAAATTTATCTGTCAGTCCTAGATTTAAGACGTGCTTGTATCTTTGTTATTGGGGTGGTATTATACAGTTTCAAAGTCTGAATGATACAATCAACTAAGACACTTGATAGTGCTGCTTGCTAAATTTATATTGTACAGTAGCTTTATTTATTTTCCTTGTATCTTAATTTTCTCAAATGTAAGATACCAATGCCAATTATACTGCAAAGTAAGTATATGATGATTTAAATACATTAATACGTTTAAATCCTTAGAGCTATACTGATAATGGAATAAATGCTTCATAAGGTATAATTCTGAAAATTTTAATATATATACAAAGCAAACCATAAATAAGGATGTTTATGTGTTGTAGAAAAATAAAAGAGAGTAAATAGGTTTCCATATAAGCAAGTTTCAGTCTTAAAATTATATAGCCAGTAGATCTCTGGAAATTTTACCCTGTCTCATAATGTATGTTGCAGGCTTTTGTCACTTAATAACTCTAAAGTTCAAGCCTGTAATATTTCAACCAAAGAATATAAATCTTTACTATTTACATTATGTGTTATATTGTGAAACTTAAGTAAAATTCATCTAAACCATATGCACTGGAGACAGTAAAGATTTCAATCATGTGTTGTAATCTGTGTAATATCCCAGAGGACTTGTCTTTTGGTCTTAAATACAATTTCATTAGAAATGTTTTTAACAAGGTGGATGAGAATAAGGAAATGTAATTGAATCTGTATTTGTACTTGTTTTGTTTCACAGGGATATAGTCTTACCAGCTACTTCAGCCCTCCTCTCACAGAAAGTGTCTCCTTTTGAAATTCAGATTTCCTTGGTGGATGTATCCTTTCCACTGAGCAGAGAAGAGAAGTGAAGAGCAGTGAGGAGGCTGGTTACAACCTACAGATTTACCCTTTCCAAAGGGAGGAATGTGTGAACAGGATTACTTACGTGAGGTATAACTTAATGTTTTTAAGTGTTACTAAATGCCTTTAAATATTACTGTAAATAAAGTAGGATAAATATTTTATGTAGAATTTTATATAATTTGAATAGTGAGATTCTTGGTTTACACACAGTATTACTCAAAACAATGCTACAGTTAAAAAACGTGAGTGCTTTAAAAGTGTGTTACTAATGAGACATTTAATTTCAAGTTTTGGAGAAAATCATAAAGGTTGTGTGTGATCCGCTGAAATTGGGGAGTTCTAGTTGTCTACATGCTGGTTTTTTGTTTGTTTGCTGCCAGTAGCTTCAGATTCAAATAAATGGCCCAGTCTTTGAAAGTATGTAGAGTCTATGACATAGATATGTATTTTTTCATGCAAACACAAATAAGTACGTTTTCTTTGCCTTAATTCTCGGTTACTTTCCCTCTGTATGAGTCAAGCTGCTTTTCGTAACTCATCAGTAACTTGGTTTTGGTTGGAATAAAATGTTTAAAAATGGTAGCTGGTATAACCTTAGCCTTTTCTATAAATGTAGTGGGGAAAAGGCTAAAGTTATACCAGCTACCATTTTTAAATATTTTCTTCCAACCAAAACCAGGCACAAATAGCGTAACTCCGGTGGAGGTCGATGGCACTGGAAAAGAGACGGGCACGATTGCAGCAGTGTGACAGAAGTTAGCGCGATTTCCTCAAGTTTTGAAGTGTCAAGGATGAAAAAAGTACCTATTAAACTAATGATCACATGGTACAGTTAGTGAAGTGTACAGACTTCAAGAGATACAGAGATGAAAAAAGCATTCCATGAAGAAAACATGAAAGATAGAAAAATAAAATTGACATTAATATACGAATCATTACTTTCTCCAAAAACATCAACTTCCTAGAAATATATCAGTCTTACACTGAAAAGATTGAAAAGTAACTACAATAAAATGAAACTAGAAATTAAAAGCAGAAGAAAATGTAATAAATTCACAAATATGTACAAAAACATACTCATTAATATCCCATAAATTAAAGAAAATTCACAAAAGAACCTAAACAGTGTTTAAGCATAAAAGACAATGAACATAAAACATTCTAAAATTACACGATCAATGTAATGTGCTCAGAGATAAATTTATAATTTTAATTTATAATTTATAAATTTAAATGTATAATTTGAATATTAAAAGAATAATGTTCCTAAATCAATAACTTAATGTTATATCCTGAGAAAGAAAATAAAGCAAACACATCTATACTTAGCAGAAGGAAGGATATAATTAAATTAGAAAGAAAATGCATAAAATACAAGGATGGCTCAACGTAAGAAAAAATCAATCTATGTCATACCCAAAACAGAAGAGTAGATCAAACAGGAGAAGAGCAAATTAGAACAAACATGAGAAGATAATGAACATCTGAATAGAGAAAAGGCATGTAATAAAATCAACATGTAAATGAATTTACTTGGGTCCTTACCTTACACCATATACAAATGTCAACACATGGATCACCATCATTAATACAAGAAATAAAATTATAAAACACTTCAAAGAAATATGGGGTAAATCTTCAGGATCCTGTATTTGATGATGAATGCTCATATATAACAAAAAAAACCCATGAATAATGGAAGCAAAAATAAGATGAATTTTACCTTAGCAAAATTAAAAATTTTATATATAATGAGTATTATCAAGAAATTTAAAAGATCACCTACAAAAAGGGAAAATTTTGTAAATATTGAGTTTGGTATAGATTTAATATCCACCTTAAATGGTAGCCCTGAACCTCAACAACAGACAACGTAACTAAAAGTGATTAAAGGGCTTGAATAGACATTTCTCCTAAGAACACTAAGTGATATTCAATATCCTTAGCCATTACAGAAATGAAGATCAAAACCAAAATGTTTGATCATGGCTCACTTTCTGTGAAATTTATTTTAAAGAGGAGGAAATAGGTGAAGATGTGAAGAACTTGGACTTCTAATACCTTGCTGGGGGTAATGTAAAACAGCACAGTACATAGGGGATCAATTTGTCTTTTCTTCAAGGTACAGAGTGGTGTAACATTTGCCTAACATGCTAAACATCCTAGATTTGATCCCTAGCCTTGAAAAGAAAGCCGAACATGGAGTTACCACTTCCATGCAGGGAAATGGCCTCCCAAAATTGACAAGAGAGATTCAAATTCACTTGTACGTCTCTACATGAATGCTCACTGCATCATTACTCATAATCTATAGTTTAATAGTAGAAATTATCCAAGAATGAGACCATTAATGCAAAAATGTATGCACCTATTTTCCAGCCATAAAAAAAAATATTTGATATATACTGCAGAATGAATGGCTGAACCTTGAGAACTGAGTTTATGCTAAGTGAATAAAACATTATGCTAAGTGACAAAGATAAATAAAACAGAAAAATATTGTATTTTCACAGGTTTGAAGTATTGAGAAGATGCAAATTATTAAAGACAGAAAGTAGATGTGAGATTACTAGAGATGAGTGGTAGGTCATATGGCAACGTATTCAAATCTTAGTATTTACTACAGACGAGGATCATGAAAAAGGTTTGAAAGTAAATGATGGTAATGTTGTATAACATTGTGAATATAATTAAGTTCTCTATATTGTTTATTGGTCTTAACCATTAAAATGATTAAAATGACAATATCAATCTGTCTATATTTATAGTAATTCATAACAGAAAATATTGGGCTCAGTATAGATCTCATAGTAAAAACTACATTTAACCTAATATTTGAAGGAGAGGAAACAAGGATTTGCAGAAAGTCAATTTCCAGCAAAACTGTAGACTGCAGAAATAAATACAACCAAGGCAGGCTGAGGCAAACATGCACTCAAATGTGGAGGAACAGTAGGGTTGAATGAAATAAGCAATGGGGCCATGGGAGAAAAGAGGAGCTATGTGACAAAGGGCTTTATTTTTACTCTGAAAAATAAATCAAATAGAAATGAATCTGTATTATTATATAAAAATAAATGTAACATGTGGCTTGCTCTTCTTTTAAAAACACAAACACATGGTTAAAATAGATTAAGGAGGAAAGGTCAAAACAAGCTCAAAGGAGAGCAGGTAGGAGATTTGCATAATAATCCAGAAAAGAGATGGTGACTCTGAGCCCAAATTAATGAGTGGCTGTTAGCAGTGGCTAGATTGGGTGAATTTTGAATTTTGACCAGAAAGATAGAGATATTCTATATAAGTACAAAAGCTATATGACAACACCAAACTTTGTTGTTTGATTAACTGACAGAGGTGTTTTTAGCTGAAAGTTTAATGACTAGGTACACTGTGTGTGTGTGTGTGTGTGTGTGTGTGT